>JAPTYQ010131956.1:0-20411 GCA_029814465.1 Ostorhinchus cyanosoma | reverse complement strand
CAACAGAAGTATTGTCTACTCGGTGTTAGTGCATTCTCTAACTAAACTCTGAACATCTAGGAACTTCCTAATTCCTTTACTAATTATGAATTAAAACTCTGGTTCTCTTGAATATGTGAATCACCAGGACCAGTGGATGAGTTCAAAGACGGTGGAAAAGTCAGAGGCCAAAACTGGAGGGATGAAGCCCAGTGCCAGTGCTCCCTCCAGCCTCCCCAGCGTCCAAACACCTCAAAAAAGCAGCCTCTTTGATGATGATGATGATGACCTGTTCGCTCCAACAAAACAGTCAAGGTGAGAAGAATTTCAAGAGGATGAATGATTTCTCTGATGGTTATTGAAATACTGTTTCATAGTTGCACGTGGCTGATGTTCATGCTGTATCTTCTGTTCATGTAGTCAAAAAAAGCCTCAGAGAGTCGCGCTGTTGTTTGAAGATGAGGTTGATGATGATGAAGATAAGGGATCCCTCTTCAGCATCAAACCTGCTGCATCCCCAGCCGCTAAAGTGAGTGTACAGACTGTTTTTATAGATAGAGTGGTCATCTTCCAATAAATTCCATTATAACACATCATGATGTTAACCCTTTTAAGACGATTGTGTCTCCGGTGAAACATTTTGCAACATTCAGATTACAGTAACTCCTGAACCGTTGCTCTTGACAAATGCCAGTGTCAGCTTTCAGCTGACATTGGGTTTTCTCTATTGCTGTTCAACACATTACAGTTGAGGTCTGCATTGGCTGAGGGGGAGGGGTGGAAATGGGTGGAGCAGAGAGTAGCAGAGTGCAGTCGGTGAGAGAGATGGAAGATTTGCATTACTTTTAGCAGTGTTTTAGCAGTGTTTTAGCTGTGTTTTTGAGGTGAATTCTTCTAAATAATTGTATATAATAGTGATAGTGCTGTTATAAAGTGTTCTACTGGTGTGTTTTGTCAAGTTTTGCTATTTTTTGTTTTGGCTTTTTTTAACTGTTTTTATCTATATTTTTCTGGTTTGTATACTTCACTGATTATTGTATTTTAGTGGTAAATATTATATAAATGTATGTACATTTATATATATGTAAATATATTGGCAGAGAGCTAGCTAGGCTGGAAAGAGACGCAGTCTATAAAGGAAATAGACTAGATCAGGGATGTTATACTCAGTGAAATGAGGGGCTCTGTCTATAACTAAACAGAGAGTAAACAGAGACTATCACAAGCTAAAAATGACTAGAAATAAACATGTTTGAGCACATGAAAAATTGTTGAAAGTTTATTTCTTTAATCTCAGTGTTCGTTCTGCACAGTTAGTTGTTTTTCACAGTAAATATGATTTTTAAAAAATCAAGTCTGTTTTTTACATTTTTGTTATAACACAGTCTTTTAAGCATTTATTACATGTAATAATTATAATTAATGTCCAGGTACTAAAAGTTAAGTTCTTCCAGAAAAAAAGGTGCAAAAGTATTGGGGGAAAAAGACATTTTCTGACACTTTGATTGCAAAAACAACATAAAGAAATCTAGGCACCCTGTGTTAATGGTTGTCCATATAGGATTAACCTGTGTTGATGATTTCCACAGACACCTGCTGTGGTTTCCCAGCCGCCTGCCCCCATGGACGCAGAGAAATCAGAGGAAGTTGCAAGTTCAAGCAGAGCAGAAGAAGACAAGCATCCAGAGCAGGAAAAAGCAACAGAAAAGACCCCTGAACCTCCTCCGTCATCACCACCAGAGAGCAGCGGAGGTAAAAAGAAGCCGGCTGGAGCTGTCAGTCTCTTTGGAGGCATCAGCATTCTTCCCAATAAACCGACCAAGAGCCCACTGGAAGAAAATGACGACGATGACTTCCTCACCAAGGACAGCCCGCCAGCAAATGTCGAAAATGTCAAGAAGGAGGAGAAAAAGGAAGATAAAGCCAAAACAAACACGGTCAGTTTGTTTGACGATGAGGAAGAGGATGAATCAGATTGGAACGATTCGATATTCACGCCCAGTAAACCCGCAGCCAAAAACACAATAAAGGTTTGTGTCTTAATTCACAAAAACTCACAGGTGTTGTTAGATGTCCCTCCTAGAGTCCAAGTATTAAGTGTTTGGTTTGGTTGTCGTTTCCAGCCTGCAGAAGAGCGACCACACACTAAGAGCACAGGTGTGTTTCAGGATGAGGAGCTGCTCTTCAGTCAGACGCAGCAGAAGGACAACGACCCAGACGTCGACCTCTTTGCCACCTCAGGGAAAGCTTCGCTCAGTCAGGTACATGTTATGTTCCTATCTCGCTTCACTGTGTTTGCATCAGGAATTCTGTCCGTCCAAGATTTTTGACACATGCTCTTTACCTCTAGGAGAGGAGCGGTGCACAGTTTGATGGCTGAATTAAAATTTTGTAATTTTTTTTTCTAAATTTCCACTGATTTCTCAAACATTATTTGCCCAATTCTTTTAAAATTTCACACACTTGTTCTTTACATGTGCCTTTTTCTCAATTTTTGCTTTTTTTGTTTTTTTTTTTTTACATTTTTGAGAAGTGTTTAAAAAGACTGAAAGTTAAGACTAGTTTAGTTAAGCGTTCATCCCCGGGTAGGCAGGGTATCAGTGATCAGGAGGGCCAAAGCGTTGTGCGACGGGGCGGGGGTATTTCTAAGGTCTGCTTACTTTTTCACTTGTTTCCAGTGATACATTTCCCTGTATTTGTAGACCTCCAAGCTCAGCTCAGTGAAACCGGCAGCACCAAGTCTGTTTGCAGATGATGACGAAGATGACCTCTTCAGTTCCGTCAAACCAAAAGCTCCGCCTCCGGTAACAAATTCAGCCTCACATTAAACTTAATAGTACTGGGAGGGATACATGTGAAATAGGTCATAGATTAGTAGCCACACTGCACTATGTGCTTTGTACATAATGTAACGTGTTACATTGAATTACATTTATGACAAATGATTTAACTGGGCGGAATATTGTTCTTTTTCCACATCTTAGATCTTTACGGAAAATAACACATTAACACATGATCTTTTTTACAATGTAATTATTGACTCAAACTTAACATCCTCAAACATTTATTCTGTCATATGCATGACATGGTTACATGTAAGTGGTTCCTACTATGGCTTAGTATGCTCAGTGTTACGATACAGATGCCTTGGCTTCAGTATCAGTCCATAGACAATACCTTTTTATACCAATTTCTCACTTCAGCAAAAAAATACAGTATACCTTACTGGTGCACATCTTTATTTTAGTCTATTTGTTCACTTGTTTGTGCATGCTGCTGTAAGACTGAGATTTATTCCATACTGAAATTTGTCGTCAAACAATACCAGACATTTTTTGATACATTTTAGTCTGAACCATGAAAACCCCAATCCCAGCTCTAGTTACTACACTGATGTTAATGGTATTTTGAAAGACTTGCTACTTGACACCAGTTGAAGTATCTTTTGTTTTCTGGTCTTATTTTCATACACAGAAAGTAGCAGAAAAACCCAGTAAGCCTGTTGACAAAGCACCACTAGCAAGTCCCGAATCCCTCTCAGAAAGTCAGGTGAGTCTGCAAATGTGACTTTATTATTATTATGTCTGCTTTTTTTTTATTAACACAATTATACTGCCGTTTTGTTTTGTACAGATATCACTTTGATGCCATTTCATATATTTTTAAATGCATAGTTTGCCTTTGCTGCTTATTACAATTCATGTTTCTAGAAGAACTCAAGAAATGTCATCATTGGATTAAATTGTTTTGTAATTTAACCACACAGAAACCTGCATCAAGTCCCGTAAAACCTAAAGATCCCTCATCAAGGATTGGGAAACTTCAAGTAATTTTTTTCTGGTTGTTTTTATTCAGTCAAAAGTCTTCATTTCTTACATTTCACCTTTTTTGAGAAGAGCTGTCCTATCCCCTCTTGCACATTTTCACTTGGAGGTTTTTCTGTCTTAGCTTTGTCACATGTCAACTTCTAAAATTGATGACACTTATGCTAAACTGGTCCTTCTGTGTCAGTTTCACAAGATGTTCCTCACACGTCTTGCTCTCGTTTCATTTTCATCCACAGTCCTGGTTCCTCATTTTCCTCTAAATGATCTTCTGCTTTGAATTTCACTGAGAATCTTCATCAGTGGTCTCAAGTTTTCAAACTGTCACTGTTATAATAGACATTGATATGTGGAGCATGTGTTTTGTCTGCGCTCCTTGTGACTGTTTCTCTTTGATCATTTTTTGTACTATTGTCACCTTTTGTCCCTTCATATCCAGGCCAGTCTGTTGATCAACCCCACTGCCCTGCTTCCTGGTGCCATCCCCAGTCTGCCTGGCATGGCCCCTAGTTCCTCTTCAGGGGTGTCCAGCTCCAGCCTGAGCCCCAGCCCCATCACCACCCCTATAGGACCCCCGGCAGACAGCGAAACAGCAGTGAGCTTCGACACCCCAGTCCAGGTCACAACACTACACAGTGCACATAAGGTGGGTCTGGGCACTGGAGCATTATCTCTACTAATGAATAGTTCAGTTAGTTTTTTGCTTGCAACTTGGAATTCATTAATCAGAATTTCTGGCCTTAAAAATGATTTTTAACATGTATTTAAAATTGTGAGAAAGAAGAGAAGTTAACATTACTTTTATAAGGTTACATTAACTTCAGCTGCAGTTTTCCTAAAACTATAACAAAAACAGAGTCAGCATCAACAGAGTCAAGACGAATGTGAATTGTGTAGCCCAATAACATTTGATCAGATTATAACCGGAAAAGAAAACACGTGACTCGTTTTTGAATGTAGGTCTTAATTTGTACACATAATCTTAAAGTCTGAAATTTAATTTGGATGAGATGGATTTTTAAGGTACACACACCAGTAGGAATAACATTTTAGATCCTGTTGAGTTTTTTAAATATATTGCACCAAACTTTAAACCTGCCTTAAAATTACAAAATATTAAATTTTAAACTCTCTTTTTAAACCACATTTTATTATAAACCAGATTATATCGAATTATGTTTCAACAAGCCTTGAAGTTCCATTTTGAAGTATGACTTATTGTTAATGTTTTACTGGTTACACTACAAGTACATTTTCATATATGAGGAATTTGTCTTTGTGTATTGGAGACAAACAATAACAATAAACATATATTTAGAAAAATAAAAAATATATAAATTTTATTTCACCATAGTATTTATTAATTCTGCCAACAATTTATTTATTTGTTTTTTTTTTTAAAAGAGAAGAGGTTTGAACTTGCTGACTTGTGAGGTTAGCTTTTTAGCTAGATGGCGAACATGTTAATGTTAGTTTAATAGTTAATTTATGTCAATATGTCTAAGCAAGCATCTCCATATTAATTTAACTCTGTTATAATTCAGTTTCTTTTGATCACTTTAAGAAATTTTTGTCTTCTCTTCATCTTCTCTATTGTGTTTGAAGGTGTTTGTCTTGTGCTGCTTGAATTTCTTTCTTCAGTAAAGTACATCTTATCCTGTCTTTGTTTACAGAAGTATTTCTGATGAATTTTCAATTGTATGACAGAGCTCTGTTTAAGTTTCAATCTGGATTTATTTAGTTTTGCTAAATTTTGATTTGAATGAATCCCTTTTCCTGCAGAGTCGTGCCAAAGGTTCTGTCCATCGGAGGCCCCAGTCCAGAGCAGCAAGGCAGCAAGCAGCCCAAAGATCAGTGGGAGATGCAGATGATTCCCTGCACACAAAGAGTTCTATGTCCACCTCTGGTGTGTCTGATCTAGACTTCCCTTCCCCAGACAAATCTAGCCAGATACTACTTAACTCAGATCCAACGACTGCCTCGGCCACAACACCTTCACTTCCTGAGGCCTCCCTAAGACCGTCCGTTCTTACATTGCCAGTATCCACAAACAGTGGTAAAAAAGACTCTAGTAAGGAGAGCAGTAAGACTCCAGTGCTGCCGGTCTCAGACGAGGATGACCTTTTTGGCTCTGACAGTCTCTTCGGAGCCACAGTTGTCACTAAAACCCCCTCCACGACACCGAACACAAAAACTGCACAGCTTCAGGCCAGTAGTGGAGCGACGGCAAAGAAAGACAAAAGCACACTCCCCTCCATATTTGATGACAACAGTGATGACCTTTTCCAGAAGGTCAAGCCAAAGTCCACTACTAAGAAGGCCAAGCCCACGTCTTTCCTGGAGGACGATGACAATGATGAGGACATCTTTGGAATGAGCAACAGCTCAACTCCATCATCCACAAGTAGTAAAGATATCAAGAGCAGCAATAGTTTTTCAAAGCAGGACATCTTCCAGGTACTTGGGGAACATAACAAAATATCAATACAGTATTACAATATTATGTTTTAGATTAGATTAGTCTTTATTGATCCCTTAACTGGGAAATTCATTGGTCAAGGCAGCAACAGAATAAAGTGCAAGAAAAAATGTGCACGCATATAGTTTTGCAATACTGCATTGATTTTAAAAAAGCACTCACTTTTTAATCATTTATATCCATGTATATAGAAGATAGTGATTCATTTTTGTTGTTTTTAAACCCCAACTCCCACAAAAATATAGTGACGTGTTTTTTATATTTTGACATATCTACTGAAAGTATATTTTAAGAATTGCAATATTCAATTCAACTTTTTGTAGTACCAATCATAATCCATAATTATCTCAACACACTTCATAAACATCACCTTGCTTAAAGTACTACAGTATCACATTATATTAGAAAGCATAAGCACTTAATAGTTATCATACCATCAGATGGTGCTATCCACAGCCTTAACTTTTGCAAAGTTTTATATATTGCCATGAGCAAGCACGCGTGTTATTCACGAGTTTCTGTCTCTGCAGGATGAAGTCGCTGCTGTGCCTAAAAGTCACAAGAAGCACAAAGAGAAGACAATTGATGCCAGCTTGTTTGACGATAACGTTGACATTTTTGCGGACCTGACAGACACTTTAAAACCCAAACAGAAGTCCAAGGCCAAGGGGGAGACCAAGTCGATATTTGATGATGACATGGGTAAGAACATTAGTCCATCTGTTTTTCTCTACATAAACAGCATAATTTGTAACTGAAAGATAATCTTTCAGAAGTGTTTACACAATATCACTTCTTGCTCTATAATATCAGAATATCATGTCTTACATCCTGCTGTAAATGTTTGTTTTGCATCTGTCAATGCATGTCCCTGCCTTGCACACTTTTTGTTAATGCCACCTACTGCTCACTTGTTACTTATTTATTTTTATTTTATTACTTTTTTTACTTAATTTTTAGTCACTTTAACAAATGTTTATATTTTCATCTTCTTAGTTTTCTATTGTATTTAATGCCTCTTTTCTTGTGCTGCTGTACATTTGAATTGAAGATCAATAAAATGTATCTTATCTTATCTTTATAGATGATATCTTCTCATCAAGCACAGTAAAACCAGTGACAAAGGCTCCCCAGAAGACAAAGAAAACTCCTCCATCCCAGGAGCCCAGTACAACTGCAGATTCAGGCAATATATTTGATGACCCGCTTAATGCTCTTGGTGGGAACTGAACTGTTGTTTTTCAGTAGCCTTATTTGTACAATTGTGGACTAATTGTTTATCATTTGCATCGCTGAAAAAGGTTGGAGATCGGATACACTGTTGATAAGAGTATTTATTGAGATAAATTCATAGAAATAATGTGGCTTATTTTTGGCTGACAATGATTCAAATGAAAATGATTCCAGTCATCTTCTGCATTTCCAAAATCATCTCAGCGTCAAATCATGTTATGTGAGAGTTCTGAAATACTGTTTATCATTAATATACATGATAGCACTTTATAAGCATCCCATATGCTTAGCCTCAAAGCCTGCAGAAATTAACAGTACATTTTTGAAGCTGTTTATCATTTGGCTTTGCCACATTGAGATTCCATGTCTTTGGGTTTGTGCCATATCATGGTGATGAAAGATGTCTGTGTTTACTCACTGTCTTAGGCATTTTGAGAATGTTTTTATTAATAAGAAATCCATTCATTTCTTAACTTTGGCTGTGATGAAAAGGAAATTCATTTTTAATAACTAAAAAGAAACATATTTTATGCTATTTGAATTGTGTGTGTTCTTTTAAAATAGTTTGATGTGTGGTGTGTTTGTCTAGACACCATTGTTGATTGGTGTCTAATTAGATGAGATTATTCATCTTGAAATGACATGAAGCGTTTCTTTTCTGCTTCACATTCCATTTTTTTCTTTGTTAAAAATGAAAATTAAAGTAAAATGTGGGCACCAAATTAGAAATTAAAAAAGAAACCAGGCTACATTATAATTTTCTGTAAGGACACAGAGGTCATGTTATTTGTACATTCGTGCTTATTTGCAGTTTTGGGAGAATACAAGCTGTTTAACATTGTGTTAATATTTAATATACTGTTATTAAAAAAAGGGGGGCTAAATAATACTCAGAATTTATAGTTTAACTTAAATCCTAAAATCAGTGGGCAAAATGTGGAAAAATAAAGACATCAGATTCCCGGTAAAAGCTGGAACATAACATGGAGGATCTAGGATGTAGACTATACTGAAGATAGAGTGTAATTTACTGTGGGCGGTGTAAAAATGCCTTTAAACCCACGGCTTTGACAACAACGAAGAAGACGTGTCATCCCGCCTACTCGTCATCCGCGACTCCTATTGGTGCCTTCGCTGTCAGTCACCAGATGTCACAAAGGTGTTATTCAGTCGTCTTTGACAGGTACGATGATGTCGCCGACAAGAGGACCGAGGCGACCGACAGCGGCAGACGCCCTAGTTTGTTTCTTTTGCAGTTTTCTGGGATAAACGTGGTGAAATGCTCTTTGCTTTGGAGCGAACCGTAAACCCCTCGACAGTTACACTGGCCCGGACAGGACTCGCAGCGTCTGGATGTAGCCTAGCATCCTGCTAGCCACCATCGAGAAAGGTAGCCATTGTTTGATTGTTGGCTAACATGGCAACGTAAACTAGCACCGTCGGATTTACCGCTTAACCTGTTTATAGTAGGATAGACCGGTAAGCATGTTAGCATATAGAGTCAAATACACGTATTAGCATTGATTTTAAACCGTTTAGTTCAAGAGAGTTGTATTCATATAGCATTAGTGGCCACTATTTGCTAACGCTAGCTGCTGAATTCTAATGAGACGCCTGCCACCTCCATTCATCTCTGTTGTTAGGTGGCGTTAGCTCCTCTCGGATTGCCAAAGCTGGCCTGTGGCTTTCACTGTAGCTTCTGTTATCCATAAATGCACCTGGATGTTGTCTGTACACGGTGCGTCTTTATAAGTTGACAACACGGTCGGTTTCTGTAGAGAATGGCCTGTTAGGACATCCCTTCTTCATAAATTAGGCCTTTTGTGAAATGATTTTTACGTCCAGATCTAGGTATAGATGTACACCTAAAGATGCTTAATTCACAAATTTATGATATAGCAGCTCAAATAAAACACTGGAGTGTTGTTGATTTGGAAATATTTCTTATAGATGAGATTTAATGATTTATTTATTTAACCCATGAAGACCATACTGTTAGTATTTTATCCATCCTCTACGTTCATAACAGTATCTAGTAATAAAAACACAGTAAAATATGCCAAAACAGTTGTGTAAACACTTCGATTAAAAAACACCAGTGTATTATTATTGACCTGCAGTTTTGTCTGCAATGCCTTTAAAAATAATTCGACTACTCGTGTTTTTCTGTTGACTAACATTTGCACACTAAAAAAATGTATTGCTTATGCCATGCTAATTTTTCACCACTGTACCAGTGGTTTTTATATATATATATATATATATAATTTTTTTTTCAAAGTTTTAAGTACATCTTCAAGACTAGAGTTTGACTCCTTTGCCTAACAGTCCATCTTGTGTTGCCTTGTGTACTGGTATGTTTCAAATGGTTGGCTGAGGTTTTTTTTTTTTTGGAACAGCCTCTTGTAGGCTATAGCATATTAGTGATAACCTGTATCAGTTTATCCTAGATTTCTTAAATGCCAAACACACAAAATGTTAATAAATAATATAATTTTTTGATAAATATTTAAGATTTTTTTTTCCCTGTTTCACATCTTGTCTTTTTTGTCACAGTAATATTATTTTTCACTGGACATACTATATTGTTTTTGTTTTGAATAACGCAGGTGCATAAAAAACAACTGTCTGCTTTATATAACAGAGTGTGTGATTTCAGACGTTAAACTTGGCCTGTTTTTTTGAAGCATGATCACTTTTCCCACCTGTCACACAGAGTATCTCTTATCAAACTTTTGAGTGTCGACACACTAGAGGTGATCTGTCAAAGTCTGTGGTCAGCCATGGGATACCTCACACCACAGATGGGCTTATGTAACACATCTGATCTTCTTGAATTTTGGCCAGGGCCTTTAATGCTGCGCTAAATATTTTATGAGGAGTTGCATGTGTCTGCTTCCACTGAGATGGGCTCTTGTTCTGAAACATTAGGTCGTCAATTTAAAACATGCTAATCCTCTATCAGTCATTGTGTCCTTTTTAAATCTGTAAATAATGTAGCAATGCACTCATCAGATGTTGTGAATATCCTTACAGCTTTTATATACAGGTGGCTCCTGCAAAAATTTAACATAAGGAAGAAAGAATAAAGTTTTTATTTACTAACACACTGAAAAAGTCCAAAAAGCCAACATGTTTTGACTACAAACAGTCTTTATCAGGGTTACAAACACTTGGATGCTGTGTCAGCTACATGACCCCACCCAATGGGAAGGGATCATGTGACCACAACAGGTGAATTCAGTGCAGCAGTCATATAAGGTAAAGGGCGACACATAGCAAAAATGATCAGTTTTTGTACATTGCCTACTTGTCGAAGGGTGCATGATAAACTGGTAAGTGTTTAAAAAGAAAACCACAGCAAGGAGTGGTCTTTGCCCATTTTGTTTGGGCTTATCATGATCTTAAAAGCCTGTGTGAATGGCATTTGAATGTATAAAATGTCTGAAAAATGTCCAGTCATGTGGTAAATTAAGTCAAAACACCTTTTTTAAAGCTGGTGTGTGAATGAGAAGTGTCAGTTCATTTCAAGTAGCTTTATTTGTCCCCTTCATGCAGTGTCAAAGCACAAAGAGTAATTCACACAGGTTCCTAAAAGGGTATGCTTTAAATAATAGTGTGTGATTTCAGACATTAAAGTTGGCCTGTATTTTTTAAGTATGATCATTTATGCAGTGTCAAAGCACAAAATAGGAAAAGTCACTAAATTGAGAAAGGTTAATTACATTTTCAAATACACAACTATAATGCCAAAAACAAAATACAAGTGTTGTAATGTACCGTGAGTACTCTTTAGCTGTATGTGTCTGGCATTTTCCCATTCAAATTAGTTTTACAACCAAAACATAAACTATTTACAATAACTGTTGTAGAGATTTTTGGTATTTTATCATATCTAAGTGTTTTGGTATGAAAGTTCAGGACCCATCCCCTGGTGTAGAAGTAGGTGGTCAAATAAGAGCAGGTCTTTATCCTATTGTGTTTTTGTTTGTGTTTTCTGCTCACAGTTGTGATCACCCTGCATGATGTGTGACGGTTGCGAGTCCAGCGAGCAGAGCCTGTCCCTCTCTCCCTCATCTTGGGCCAGCCCCCCCATCTCGCCATACCCCTGAAGTCCTTTTCTCCCAACCTGCCAAGATGACCGACAGGAAGGAGCCGCCCTTCTTTAATGATGACAGCTTGGGAGCTTTTCATTACAAACTTCCTTTCTATGACACTATGGAGCTGTACATAGAGACCCTGACAGGGACCTGCTTTGAGCTGCGTGTGTTGCCCTTTGAGGCTGTCATTTCAGTCAAAGCAAAGATCCACAGGCTGGAAGGTACAACACTGCTTATTATTCCCCAAGCCTTTTATTTGCCTTGTTTGTTCAAAACCCACATATTCATAAATGAAAAGTTACTTAGTTAAAATATGTGCAGAAATAATAGGGTTTAAAGCAATCAATTCATAGAAAGTATGAATTGTAAATATTTTTAGAGATTCTGCAAAAGCATATGCAAATGAATACACACTTGCATGCACTGCTGTTGAACAAATTAGAACTAGGCATGGCCACACAATTTACCTTTTTGTTAATCTTCTGTCATTCTCATTTATTTAAGTTACACTGCAGTTTATTTTTGGGTATAACATAAAAAGACTTCAAGTTTTTGCAATATGGAGTGAGGAAGTTTTTTTTTTTTTTTTTTACTATATTTACAATGCTAAAGTCATTAAGAATCAGTATTTGTCACTGCTTTTTTATCATGCGACACATCTCCATCATTTAATGTTGCTTGAGGTCAGTAAAACTCTGAAGTCATTGCTGCTTTTGGTCTAAAAAGCCTTCCCTGTAATCTATGTGTGAAGAAGTGTGTCGGCCAAGTCTGTGTCTGTGATGGAGCGTACCACTCTGCAATGAAGGGGCCTCTGCTCACTCACAAACTCTGGCTCACCTCCAGCCTCAGGTCAGCGAGTTCGCTCATTGTGGGCACAGAGCTTCCTGACAATGAATCGACTCCATTTTATTTCAAGAAGTTGCTCAAGAGGACTTTTGTGTTTTGAAGCCATTATGCCTCTGCTGAAGTATTATTTGCTGTGCTTTTATTTGTACTAGTAGAAACACAAACAGTGTGTGTATATGAAGATCACAGTGATATGAGAAGGGTGATATTCTAGCGCACCAACTCAAAGTGTTTTCATAATAATACAAGTCATTGTTCCCCTGAGAGCTGCATGATATAATGTAATGTTCAGTAATTACACAGTTAGGCCTTTAGGGGGCAGTCAAGAGTTTCCTTGAGTCCTACAGATAGTTCTTATGTTTTTATTCTAGTCCACCTGTCATATGTGTAAAATAACATTATAAAATATACAGAAGGCCTTGTCAACTCTGGTTTCTTTCTCTCCTGCTCCCGCTATAACTGTCTGTGAAGGTATCCCTGTTGCCCAGCAACACCTTATCTGGAACAATCTGGAGCTGGATGATGAGCATTGTCTTCATGACTATGGGTAAACCTGATTTACTTCATTTTACTGTAACTAAAACAAACTACTTCGTCTAAACTTGTTAATCCAATTATGTCTCATCTTTAGAAAACACGATGCAAACTCTTGAACAATTTGCATGTGGGTCTGAATAAAGCACTTCAGTCTTGCACATTTTAAATTAGTCAAAGATGTAGAGTGCGATGACACAAGTGACACACTGCTCATATTTTGAGAGCTTGCCCATCTGCTTTTATCAGCTTATTGGATGCAGGCCGCACCCTCAAGTGGTCTGCTGGCTGCAGATGGTGGTATTGTTATGAATGCTTGTCGCTTAATTTTCCACATGAACAGCCTCTGGTGAGATCTTGCAAAGCTGTCCTATCGCACTGCAGCACACTTTTGAAGTTCAGAGGCAGGGGGGAAGAGGAGGCAATGGAACATCTGCTCATAGGAAACAAATGTTCCAGTGGAATTCCCACTTGTGTACTAAAGCTAGTCTGGAAATTATCCTGAACCTCAGAGTGTTGTTTAGCTTCTATCAGTATACCTTCACTTTACCCTCACAAGTAAATCAGTGTCCTTAGACATAAATATTCACTCCATGTTGCTGACTGTTCCTCTCTTGTTAGACGTGCATATGATGAAAAGTGCATAACTGGTCACAGTATTGTTCTTTTATTTTGCTCTATTGATTATGAGCTGGTTTGTTTTTGCAGCATTGCAGAGGGCTGCACTCTGAAACTGGTCTTAGCCATGAGGGGAGGCCCAATTAACACCAGGAAGGGTAAGAAAAAGCAAAAATGCAGATTGAGTTACTAGCTGAGATTCGGGCAGTTGTTGTTTTTTTGTTGTTTAGCATTTACTTAACCTGACAGTATTTTGCCGTAGTCATCACAGAAAGGCTCTGTTCTTTAATCAGTAACCATGGAGGACCCTATGAAGGATGTGGCTGACCTCATGGAAGGAACAAGGGATGAGGGCTGGGAGAAGAGCCTGACCAACAAGCAGGTCACATTCGTGGTCTATCGTGAAGGCGACCAACTGAACTTTTTCCGAGTGGTGGACAGAGGAGACGGCACCCTGACACCTCTGTCTGAGTCTCTGAGGTCAGCATATGATCATGAGCCATATTCTCAAAACAAATTGGACCTGAAACGTATTTATTTTAATTGCAATTACAATTTTGATTAATTTGGATTTAATGCAATGCAGCTCAAGAAAATAAAGCCAAATAAAATTAAAGTAATCAGAGAAGTATTTACAGAATATTGTACGCATTATTTTGCCAGAAAACCTAGTATGTTACAGTGGTAGAGAAAACCACTCTGGGACCCCATGGTGTGTAAAACAGAAAGTTAATGAAAAAAAAAGAAAATAAATTATTGCATGTCTTTGCGATATGAATATTGCACACTCCGTTATCGCAATAACGGTATTTTTTCAGTATGTTGTGCAGTCCTAGTCTGTACAAGGCTCCTGACCTAAAATGAGTTTGACATCTCTGACATACATGTACTGTTAAATATTAAAGTGTGGCTGCTCACTGATTGCTGCAATTACTGCAACCTTGTAAATGTCCTTTGTAATGACAGACGTTGCGGCATGCAGGGCCACTAGGCAGGAGAAGTGGGTGTAGCATATGTGCTAATCACTTCTGCTTTGTAGTCAGCTTTTTCAATCTGTGTAGTTAAAGGTGTTTTTCGCCTCCTCTATTTTCCAGCGGTGGTTCTGTGTATAACGTGTACACAGAGGAAGACGAGGATGGAGAGAGTTCTGCAGCCGCACAGCAGAGTCTTGAAAATTCAATCACCATGAACAAGATGAAGATGCTCAAAGCAAAAATGGAGGACATGAACCTTAACAAGAAGGTAGGGAGCTACTTGGAACACTGGAACCATTCATATTTTATTGCAAGTGAAAATGGTAACTGTACTCAAGTTTTCTTAATGGATTATCACTGCTTGTATGTGAAACTGTTGAAACGATGAAAGAGTTTAACTTGAACTTGAATTTGAATTATGTCTAATGCTACCATGATATTGACCCTATTAGGGCTGTGTGATATCAGGACCAAAATTCTTTATTACATTATCAGCCATCTCATATCCAGATGACAATACATATCACTACCTCGCATGTTTTCTGTTAATTCAGTGAATAAACATGTTAAATGACTGCATAGAAATATATATTGGCCAAAAATATATATGTAAAACATGAGAATGGAGTATTCAATTCTCACAATGAACACCGGCCTAACATAAATACTGGGATATAAAATGCCAAATAGAAATATTGAACACTTTAAAATCTGAATTCTAGTAAAATAAAGCTCATAGCATAAATAGACCAAATATAACATATAAACAAAATGGCCTAAGTCCATCCCACCCCACATGGAAGAATGCAAACCATCAGTCAAATGATCTGATGTTGATATTGTGTCATATTGCATAACCCTTTTAGAAGCTCTAGGTAATATATAGATACGAATTTAACCACAGATTAAAATGTATCAGAGAACAGCTTTTAACTCAGTCATTTATTTTCTGCATTACAGTATTTGACAGAATTTTGGCAGCATAAATAAGTCTGACAGCACAGTTTGACACCGCTGTCCCCATTTATCTCTGTCCTTCAGCCGAAGAAGTCAGCTAAGGTGAAACCCCGGCCCCCGGTCAGTCCTCATCCCTGCGGTGGCCTTCTAGGACCTTCTGGCACACGACTCCACCATCGTTTCTTTCGCTCGCTCTCCCACGTGAACCAGCCTCGGCAGTCAAATGCACAACTACCTCCAATTAGGGACCATGACTCCACAGACCCCTCCCCGGCCTCTGCTGCTTCACCCCCTTCTCACATGACCATCCCTAGAAGACCCCCTCCAACTTTCTCCTCCCCTTCTTGTTATATGCTTCAGGAGGAGGAGCCATGGGAGACTTGCCCCTCCTTTGCAAAGATTCGTCCTCCTCCAAAAGTTTCCCGGTTGGACATCGGTGGCAGGTTAATGAGGGACTGCGTTTACCCTCAGCTCCCTCCTCTGTGCACTAGAGGACCACCTGAAGCCATCTTTGACCCAGCTGAGCCTGCAGGCGAGGCAGTTGGACTGGGGTTATTGGATGAGGCTGCTGGACTGGTGGCACCAACACAACCTGGAGCTGCATTTGGGGAGCTGTCAGACCCTTTGAGCCTGGATGTTTCCAGCCAGCCAGAGGGAGGTCTGCGGTCCTTGGAAGTCGGGGCTCCGCACCAGCTGCCGCTCTCCCCCTCCCCTCTCAGTACCTGGACGCTTGGACCAAGTGATGTTCTCACCAGCAGAGCTGATAGGACACAGATAGGCGCTTCATTTCACATCAGTCCCCCCTCTCCGTTACCCACCTCCACCTCACCAACCTCCACTACCAGACCTCTGCCTCAGCCTTTTGAATCCACTGTCTCCTGTTTACAGCCCAACCTTCAGGCACAGTCGTCAGCACAAGTGAAGCCCGGCAACATATCCCCTCGCCCGTCCTCCACCCTGTCAGCTCACCCACCACGCCTCCGTGGTGTCAAAGTAGAATCACCCGGCAAGATGCCAGAACTCATCTCTAAGAGAGAAGCAAGAGGCATCACAAAGATGGCCAACCAAGCCTGCAAAGAGCCAGTCGGATCCCTCAGTAACTCTGACCTCCTGGCTTCTCTCTCCACAAGGGCTTCTGACAGCAGCAGGGATGAGTTTGGAGAAAGCCTTGGACTGGCTTTAGCACTGCCTCCTGCTGCAGCCTCAGGACAGGGCAGCCTCGGCTCCAAACTGCCGTCCATCCCAACCAACAGGCTTCTTCAGGATGGTCTCGTGAGACAAATGTCACCCTTAAACAGAGCCTCCACCTCTTACATGGTGAGTATAATGTTTGTTGAAAAAAATCTGTGTAATTCTTTGTTTTTCATTTTTTCAACAATGCCCAGACTTTTATTTCTACTCTACATTGTCACAATGTTGTGTTGGGGAACAAAAGTTGTTTTGGGGTGAGGTGGCAGACGCAATATATGTCATAAGCATTGCTGTAAAAGTTGAATGCAACACAATATTCACAATAGTATTTAAGAGCTCATAAAAGTCACATTTTTAAGAGAAATACTAAAATCCTACATTTTTGTACATAAATTGATCACATTTTCATGTGTTTAAATGAAATGGTTCATCTTTAAATTGAATGTATTGCAGTGCATATCCAGAATAATATGATTAATAATGAAAAATGTGAATATGGAATTTTCATATTATTCATATTCAGGTTTTACCATGTGGTTTTTGAAGTGTTATTCCAGTGAAATTGATATATTATGGATATAGTTTAATGATCCTGCTTCAGTTATATTTTTCTTATGATGGCAGTCCTACATGGTGTGTATTTTTCGTTTCCCTGATAAGCTTGATTTTGAGTGTCAAACCTTGTACTTCTTTAGTATAATATAGTTGCTTTGTTTTTAAGACAAATCCTTAATATTCCATTGACTAATCCTATTTTCCATAATAATATATCCTCTCAAAGTCAAGCTTTTTTTTTTTTACATAATAGACCATTGAAGCAGTTTTATTGACATGTTCTTTTGTGTTTTTTGTTTTGTCTTAGGCCACCAGCGGTCCGTCATCAGCTGCAGGAGTCATACCTTCATTTGGGAGAATAGGTAAGGGCCAAGCAGACACTTTATTTATTTATTCATAAACATACTTTAAGTCAGTTGAATCCGCCGCTTTTAGTCTTTGGCTGATAAATTCAGGGTGTTGTCCCGTGACTATCCACACATAGCAGCCCAGCAGTTCTGACCTGAGATGCTGTGTTTGAAAGGAGGAGTCTCATATCAAGAGGATGTTGTGAATTCCCTTGTGCCTGTTGTATGAGAGCTACAACAAAGCACTGCAAAGGTTTTAAATATTCATTATGGTACAACCACAGAAGCTATACGAGCAGCAGAAGGCACCAGCAAACTTACTTATTTATGTTGACTATTGATATAATGCTAGCACCACACACAGAATGTTGATCAATACACAATGTAATGAATCAAGACTCCTCTCTCTCTTTGTATCACTGAACAATTTTTATCCATAAAATGTTTCTGACATGGTGAGATTTTGCTGATGGCAGTTGTACTGCGTTGAGCAGGATCTTTCCATTCAGCTCTAAACAACCAAACTAACAGTTGCACAAACATTGCAGCTTGTGCACATGTACCTAAGTAATAATGGCAAAGAAATATTCCAGTTGGTTCCACACAGATGGCAGGCTAACAATCATGAGTCATTGAGACAAGACACACAGGTTAGGCTTTATTTTTAAGTTAAAGTTATATCATGAACATTACTTTCTCCTTCATACTTCTTTTGATACTAAAACAGAGTTAGAGCTAATAACAGAAATCAAGAACCAGGTAGACATACGTTTTTTCCTCCTTATTGGTTCCTGAATTCAGACACTCATTGTCATCCGTAGTGATCTGGTAGGATGTGTCATTGTATGATAAACAGCCCCAGTCCGACGACTTCAAAAAAAATGACGTCAAGGCAAAGTGAAATGCATGTGTGAACCTAGTCATCAGTAATGTCGAGCTTGTTGTCATGGTCAAAGTGACTGATTATGGGGACAAGTGAAGGAGTACAACGTGGGGAGAATAATCGATCATAATGACATAGTTTTCACACACTTAAATTAATCAAAATAAAAATGTGGAACTGAATTGCCACATGCATTTTAGCAGCTGCTAATGTACCTAATACGAAAACATAAAGTCTGTATGAGAAAAGTACATTTGTACCAGTGAAATCAGACAAATGAACAAGCATGTTGGTACCAGGACAATAAATCAGTTTAAATAACTACTCATTGATCTTTAGCTTTTATTTAAGTTTTGTTACATCCATGTCTGTGGCAAATGTCATTATTTTACACACTCAGTAAATAATATTTATAATAATAATATATTTTTTCACTAAACATTTGGCCACATTTTTAAACCCTTTAGATAAACAGAATTAATAAAATTGAACTTATACCCCTGAATGGATGCTACGGCGTTCCTCATAGCTGAAAAGTAAACCTCAGTTGGGTGAAAGTTTGTTCTCATTATTTCAAACATGAGCTTCAAACGTTAAAGTAGAAAATATTAATTGGAGCCATTTTTCAGCACCGTCTGGACGCTGAAGGGGCCACTTAAGGATATCCAGACTTCCACCCAGTCATTGTCTTAACCACACACTCAAGCTTCTCGTGCTGAGAAGTGACTCATCACCTCCAGTAAAATAGTGTGAGTTCGTAAATATATTATTTTTCTTTCCAAGGCCCTTCGTGTGTTTGACTCATTTATTGGTTCCCTCCATCTTGTCCCACTTCAGACTGATGAGAAGCGTCCTTACAGCACAATGCCACAAACACTTTCCTGATTTAAGAGCAGTGTTTGCCCTCGGTGCCTGCACAGCTTTATTTTGCTATTCATCGATAAGCAGCGAAAATACTAAGGGCACAAGATGCATTAAATAAGCAAGTCAGGTATTTTGCTTTTGTTTGAAAAATGAGTTGTCACTTCTCATCATGTGTGTCATCAAGCACTGTATGTGGGATGAGGTAAACCCTTATCAGAAGAAGTTCACATTCTTCTAATGTAATACACCTAATTCACACCTTTTTGTTTCTTTAGCTACATGATACATCAGGGGTCGCAAACACAAAACAGCCTGTTTCTCTGTTTTCAGACACAAAGTCACAGAAGGACACAAGCAAACAAACGTCAGCACTTTCAATAAAGACATTCACACTTTAGAGCAACTGAAGCAAACATAAACTTAAGATGATGGTAAACATTTCTCTGACACACACCCTTTGTGTCGTTCTGCTGTTTGTTATGGGTTATGGTATTCTATAAAAACAGTGTCTGTGTGAAGGCAGAGATTTGTTTCTAAACATATATATTGGCCTGGCCAAGCGAAAGTGAACATCAGGGTCAATATCTTTTTTCTCTCAAACAATATTTTTGATTACGGAGCATGAAAAACATATCGCTACTTTCTAAAACAGCGTTTATTTAATCTGTACCTGAATTACAATTGGATATATAAGAAAATATATGAGAATGCAGTGTAAAATTAAGAACAGTAAAGGTTGTAAATGAATATATGCAGCATAAATTCAGAAAGTAAATAGCAATGTGTAAATAAATATGATCAAAATATATGCCTGTCTAATCTTATATTTCATAATAATCAAATACTATAATGATTTTGAATGTTATTTATCATAAAAACAGCAGAAAGATGTGGATTAAATATAGTAATGAAACGTATGTGGTAAAAAAACTGATGATTCCGTAAGTATCTTAATAAAGTCTTTGTTTATTATTCTGGTGCATCACACTGAACAAACACATCACTGTTACTTTTTTGGATTCTCACT
>JAPTYQ010131912.1:0-30961 GCA_029814465.1 Ostorhinchus cyanosoma | reverse complement strand
AGTATTTTACTTTACATGAGTGTTTCATTTTGTACTGCTGAATTCTCATTCTGAATTCTCATTCTCAGTGTTCATTCAACGAGGCCATTTTTTCAAGGAAAGGCAGTTTGGTATTAAAAACATAATGCAACAAATGTCAAAATTACCATTTACAGACATGATTTAATGTTTGTGTGTTATGTACTAAATAAATGCATTCATCACTCACCATCCTCGCTGGTGTGCGTCTCTGTCCCTCCCTCGTTGTCTACTTCCTCTAAAGCTCCATGCTCACTGTAAGGGCTCTCGCTGTGGGGGGACAAAATGCAAAACCATCAGGTTTAAAGGTCAATGGTAACAAGAGGGGAAGTCTGAAAACAGAACTATAGAAGGTCTTACTGCTGCCAAGATTTATCTGGCACTTCTGTTAAGTCCTAAAAAAGTTTAAATAGCAAATTCTCATTTCAGTCGGGATGATGGGGAGGAGAGGATGTGCTTGAAATTTGTATGACCTAGAGGAAGTTCAAACACAGGTCAGTGTCAGTATTCTGTGAGAGGCTTAGATGCTTTATCTGTAGTTGGGCCTCTTTTTCTAAATGGTCTCCTTCTGGCATCGCGCTGTGAGAGCTGGCAGTAATGCCACACACATCTCTACAGATTACTGCTGCCAGGAACTGAGTTCTCCTCCCATGCTGACATGTCACCAGCCGCCTCCTCTTCTGTAAGAAAGGGAGGCAGCCAAGACAACAAATCTCAACAGGGCTCGTGGCTTTGCCCTGGGGGGACATGGTTGTGCAGAGACAGGTGATTAGCTTTAGCCAAAGATAAATCCCTGTCAGCCTCTGGTGGTGTCGGGGACACAGGGAAACTAAATTAGTAATACAGACAGATAAAGAGAGGAAGAAAAGTGATACATTCTGGTTACAAATATGGAGCTGGAAAATCATGTTTGATCTGTTTGACTCCAGTATGTGGAGTATGTGCTGCAATTCACCTATTCATCTTTTCCTTCCCAGGTGACCTCTTTCTTTTTCTTCTTACTATAATTATGGTCATTACAGTGATTGCTTCAGTCGGTCACACAGAAACAGCGTTTACTATTTTAAGAAAATGCTGAAACACGCTCTACCTTGTCATGTTCTTCAACCACAGACACATAATTGGCACGTGTGATTATTCACATCAACTCCACTGACATGACACTGACCTAGCTGCAGCAGTATGCTCACTCTCAGAGTGCACGCATACCTGTATGTTAAGTGGGTCCCTAATGAATGAGGTTTGGCTGCCTGCCTTTGTTCCGTTCATGGAAAAATACTGTCCAGCTCTCAAACTTGCATGTCATTTAGAAAATTTGCACAGCTGCATGAAGGGACCTCAAAAAAATGCTTTCCATAAGGCTACAACTTGACCTTCAGCCACTAGTGACAGGGTGGCCTGGGAGCTTGATTGAGTTTGTAACTTTACAGCTGAAATGATCCAAAAATAAAAGGGCCAACTTTGAACTGAAAAAGGGTTTTATTATTACAGGTAGTTCATGTAGTGTGTATAAAGCATTTCCTCCCTCACACTATACATCCCTCGAGATGAAGAAAAAGAAGAAAACCAAAAGGAAATAAAACAAAAAAATGACCAAATAAATTAACTACCTACAATAATTGTATGTGGAAGACAATATGAACCTTTACCAAACAAAAAAAAGCGCTTTATGTTTTGATAATACATTAATTAGAACCACAGATAAATACCATATAATATACAACCTCAACGTCAGTCTCATTATGTATGCAGAGTGTTTATTTTCTCACCAATAGTCTCCTCCAGCCATGCATTTCTCATAAATGGGCCCGTCTAATTCTTTGGCATCAGGGAAGATGGTTTCATGGTGGATGATGATAGTCTTGATAATCTCATTGACGTGTGCCTGGCAGGAGACCTGGTCCTGGCTGTCTGGTGTGGGCATAAGCGTCGGCCCGAAGCATATGGCCAGGTTGTATGGGTCCATCATGTTCTCATCGCTGTACTGGGACAGGCTGGCAGGAGGAGGGAGTTAGGGAGAACACAGGAGGAGATAAATATTGTACAAAAGGACAAGGCGGAAGAGAGAATAAGTAAAGATAACAGCACTGCAGGCAAATCACAACTGACAGCAACAGAAGCTCATAAGTTGGTGGGACGTTTCATTAACAGGGGAGCAACCCTTGTAAAGTGAAATACAGGATGGATTTAAAGGTTAATGTCTGTAAACTTACTGGTTGAGGAAGGCAAAGAGGTAGCGCATGACGATGAGGACTGATCTGGGAATTGTCAGGAGGATCTTGCGGATGTACAGTGCTCTCTCATAAAGGTTTTCTATTCCTACAGAGGGAAAAATAGGGAATAAAGGGGTAAAGTAAAGAATATGTTGTTAAATAAAAAAAAACCACACCACAGGTCAAATGCCACACCTTTTGAAACTGCACATGAAAAACACTCATTTAAGTGACAGTGTCCATATATTGAATATCAACAACACACCAAATCCCAAGATATAAATAGCAGCTAAGCCAATTGCTCATCAGAGTTACTGTAATCTCAAGAGAAGAGGCAGAGATTTACTTGTCCTGTAATATGTAAAGTGCGTGTATATGTGTGAAGGCCTCAAGAAATGCATTTACTGTGTGGCTGTGACCTTCACCTCTGCTTATGTCTCTACTGACACCACACAGAGAGAGGAAGCCCTGTGGTTGAGGGAAAGAAGCTGACACTCTATGCTAACAACAAGGATTTCCAGGGTTTATTTCCTATGCTATTTAAAACACCATCTCTCTAAACTTGATTTCATCTATTTTTTCTTGCACAAAATCTAACATTACCCATATAACAGGAACTTGTAGTCAATAAACTTCATTATGACAAAATATATATATTTCTACTATTCTAATACTTACTTCATAATATTGTGTGAATAAAAAAAACCCCACTTGATAAACATAACCTTTGTGTTTTCCACTACAACCATATTTGTTCCACAGTGGCACTTGAAGCAGTATTTTATTTGGCTGGGCTGGGGCTGTGCTGCCTGCTAAAAATAGACCTGTCACCCTCCAGCCACTCTGTGCCATCTGGGATTTGGGCTTCTGGGATACTCGTGATGCATTTCATCTTTCGTGAATACCTAACTAGGATTCTGCAAGGTTCCTTAGCACTTCAGAAGTTACTATTTACAAAATCTACCTCAATACATGCTGATACATCACGTACAAACTCACACCAAGCGCAAACACCAACATCCTTAGTACAAGTTCCATTATGAAAGATATCAGTAGCTGCAGTACGCAGCTGTGGTGAAAAAAAAGACACAGTCAACTGAGAGCAGTTAAATGGAAAAGTGATCCTGAAGCTGGTCTGAGCTACTCCATATGGAATAAGCAGAGGGTTTTAAATATGAAGCCTGCTGGGCGTTCAGCCCACACTGTAATCACTGGCACGTTGAGCTGGGGAATGTAAACAGGGAATCCCCATCACTCATCCTGCACAAATGTGTACAAGTACACCTAGGAAACACACACAGCCACACTTCACACACAGAAGAGAACACTAAAGCCTGTTTGAACATAAACACACAAGTGCAAATGACACACAAGTACGTGTACAGCCACACAAGGCTTTAGGAAGGGTGGAAAGCTAAAGATACAGAAAGATGCACTCTTTTCTCTTATGATGCCACTATAGACACCTGAGCTACAGTCCCATTACAGTCCCATTGAAAATATCCACACACCTCGACATCAATCAACAGCCATTTAAAACAGCTGTTACAAAAAATGAACAAAGATGGTCACCAGACTCTATGTGACCAGAGACCCAGATATTATACAGTCACCAGTCAAAGATGGAGGGCACAGTTTTACATTTAAGGATGATTCTTTAAAAAAAACAAAAAAAAAACAAACCTATAAAATACTCATACAAAACATAGATTACAATTGACTAATTACTCACTACGATAATAAAGTCTTGATCAAAAAAATTATTGTATACTGAGAAGAGGTGCGCTATGTTGTTGGTAAAGTGTAAATGTGACTTTACATGTGTAAAAAGTAGCAATGGACTTGCACGAATCCAAAAGATCAGTTGTATTATTGTTAATAGATGAGTGAAATTCAAAATCATGGCTAACCAGTAACAGTAAGCATAAAACTGATTATTCTTACTGATGCAGGACAGCAGATCATTGAATCTCTCTTTGGGGAAGAGAGGGTTCTCCAGACCCCGAAAGTAAAGCTTGAGAACACCAGCCACCGAGTTGATGTCATGGTTGTTCTCTTCATCCGTCAAAGGATCATTTCCTAAGACATAAAGAAATCAGCAGGTCAGTTGGACAGTACTTCCTTGGAAATTTTTTACAAGTGCATCAAAGCTCGACAGACTTCCACAGTTAATTTATACGCTATAATAAATAGTTTCTGATCGTGCTGATCATTCAAACAAGTCCTGTACCTCTCTCAAAAGAGTTCTTGATGTCGTTGACTTCCAGTTGGGACCCAGATACACGGAATATGCCTTGATGTTGGAGGCCTAAAATCGCAGAAATGTTTTAAAAAAGGAGGTAATGAATAAAAAACAACAAAGATTACAAGAACACACTTAGCACTTAGAACACACTTAACACAAATACAGAAAATTCCTGCTCAGCAAATAACCCTCTATTCAGTTAAACCTAAAAGACACATCCTGCCTGATACAGTAAACCCCCTCTCTTTTCTAATTAAAGATAATTAAGGATTCAAATGACCGACTGCAATCAAGCTTTACTAGAGGGTCTTCCAGCCAGGATTAGAGTTTAATAAAAGGGAAAGGTCATGGGTCAAGACAAAGAATAATTGGGTGCCCATTTGTTTCTTTGCTGTCTTTCAGTGCATCATCAACATAATCATCTGGCTCACCCTGTGTGACCTTGTTTCTGTCACATCTTCAATACTTCAACTTAACATTCTTTTTGAAAGTCTTTTCTACTTAAGTTGAAAACCAATAATGTATCCCATCACTTGTGCGAGGCTAAGCTGTCTGTCTGGGTGGAAAAGGCTAAACCGCTGTAAACAGGATGGAATCTGCATTTTCCCATGACCGCAACTGAAGTGGAGCAAACTGTAACCCCAACATGAAAAAAAAAAATACACACCCAAACAATTAACGCCTTGAAACTGTATCAGATAGATACAGAAATGAAGCAGGCTACAGGGAGTCATGAATGCAATTACTTTTAAAAATAACAGCAAACATTACATTATGCCTAAATGACATATACGTTATAATAACAACTTACTCACCGTATAAGTTTATGTAGCGAATGCAACTTTCAACCACACGGGGGATAGCTTGCCCGGAGTCCTTATGGAGGCAAAGTAAACCAGAACACCAAAATGTCAGATCATGTATAATTTTCTCTTTTTTGTTACATGCACAAGAGCTAGAGCCTGACCAGCACTGGAGTTTTGAGGCCAATACAAATACAGTACTCATTTGAATGGATATTAAAAGAGAGAATATATGCTATAACTATTGAACCTTAACAGATCAAAGGAAACATACATAAAATGCAATTTAATGTAGCTACCTCTTCTGCAATTTCATTTTGTCCACTTGCACACAATAATTTAATATAAATCAGATTTAACATCTCATGTACTGGTCAAACTCATAGGATCTGGTTACAAACTATTGCTTTGATATTCAAAAACATAAACACATGCACACTTGTAAGGGAAGGTGGTTGGGTTAGATAAAATGTGAGAGTAAATGTGTTGGGGTTGGACTGAAACAGACTGAGTTGACTTCCAGTTATTTATGAGATACTTTAGCCAAACATGTACAGGTCATACTTTCCGGCACGCTTTAAACAAGCATCCAGTGATAGTAAATATACTTCATGTCCTGATATACTAACAGTCAAGTGTTTTTTAGTGCTGAGGACTTATCTAAACAGCCACACACTCAGTTCGGAGCGGTGTGATGAGAGGTGAAGCAGCGTCTCCTTCACAGAAAACACATTCCTCTCACGTACGTAGACGTAGACTGCACTCTTGTTCTGCCTCAGTGCCAGCTGCTCCTGTGGCTCAGTGCTGGACAGAGACTCGGTACATGCTTTTAATGATACAGTGGATCTGTTTACAGCCCTCAGGGGTATAAGCACGGTCCTAACACAGCAACCATGCCAAAATCGACTATCTATCGCTGGAATGGAGCCGTGAGGGTTGAGACACAGGTCTGGTGCGGCTGGATTATGTAATACTATCTCTTTGGATACATGAGACTGGGGATGACTGCTTTTTATCAGTCAAATTTTGATGTTCAGTAAAAAGGATTCAACTCAGTCTGTCTCAAAGGAGTCACCTGATGATCACATAAACAAACACGAGATGAAGTGGGAAAAAAGCTGATGAGGCCAGGTAAAGGAAAGAAGTGCAGACAAGCAGCATGGGCCCCCCAAAGATGCTTCAAAGTGTCTACCTGATGTCGAGCATGTGAGTTCCGTCGTCCGCGGCTACAGAGAAATGTTGCAAGAGAAAGAATAAAAGAGAAAGCAAGACCCAGATTAGGACCACAGCAGCTGCCCACCAAAGCTTCCTAAGAGCATACCCTCATTCCACTCTCTGCTGGCATTAAACCCAAAAAGAAAACAGTGGGAACTGGACAGGATGGGGCAGGACCGGACACAGTCACCAGTAAGAGGCACTGAGGAGGCCGGAGGAGGGAGGAGGGAGGCAATAACACCTTATCAGTCTGGCATCCGCTCTCCAACTGTCATTTATCCTGCTGTTTTCACTGGCCTATGTTCTCACTCTGGAGGAGGAGGCAAAAATATCTCTCCCAGAGCAGCTTGGCGATGCCAGGTCAGCAGTTAGTCAGGGGAGCTGACTGAGACAAACATTTATCCCTCCAACTGTCCTCCTCTCCTGCTGCAGCACTCCGAAATCTATCTGAGCCACCCTCTACATCTGCAGGTCGACGACAGCGGGGCAGACACAGAGTGCCAAAGCTCACTGACTCATGAGGAAGGTTTCCAGAAACCATCTTAGCACAAATATGCTGGAGCTGTTATTGTTTTGATGGTAAAAGATGAATTAAAGCTAAGATGCTTTGGGGGAACCCACCAAAATGGCCAGAAAGCCAGAGCAAGACAGAAAATAGATAGGAGGAGGAGCAATGTCAGGCAGGCAGACTGGTAATCTGTACCTTGATGAATGACTCCAAATTGCCATTAAATAACCTAACATTAAAAACAGAGCGGGGTCTAGCCCGCCGGGTGCCAGTGTGGGTTCTGAGTGGCCCATTGGGATGTCTAAAATACAAAAAATGCATTAGTACTGTATAAGTCAAAGATTGATTGTCTTTTCCTTTCAGTTTCTAGGACTAATGTTGAGGCTGACTAATGTTTAAAACCCTGTGACGGAGAATGATGGACATTTGAATGAGTGTATTTTCAGAAAACTACTGAACCCTTGGATATAATCCTGTATTTTCTTTCCCTGTGATATCATAGGCCAGTGAAATATCATACCTGCTGTGAGCTGGTCTGATATTACGAGCTTGATGACAGGTCCAACAGGGGGTTGCCGCTCTTTGTTTGTTTGAATGTTTGTGTTGGTGAGTGTGACGTAGTGGAGTTTGGTTTCTTATGGCCACTTATAACTAAGATTAGAAGGGTTTTAGATTTTGCTGCTCAATCGCAGGATTATTCTGCTGGAAGGGCTAGAAAATGTTTTAAAAATCCTTATGGTCATGATAAAACAACATGTCATTGACCCACTAATGTGAAAGTATAACCACACATTTAATCCAACTGCAATCACAATATGAGCCTGTGCAATACTATATTTCCAAAAGGCTGCAATTAAAAGATCCAAACATGGGTGGATTAAGGGTAATCTGATTGAAGAAAATGGTGGTAATTTTTATTCAGTGTCACTAAACAGGATGTACTGTGTAAAACTTGCAAAATGAAAATAACTACATGTGATAAAATCTTTCTTCATTGTTCATGCTAGTTTGAGTTTCTATGTTTGAGTTGAAATAATAGAAAACAAATAAATAAATTGACTAATTTGTGCATTTTCCTTAGTCATCAAGTAAGCAGACACAAATTCCAATATTACGCACATCTCTATGTGAAACTAAATTACTTTACTTGTAATCAGCCAAATTGAAAACTACTGTGTATTGATGTGGTTAATGTGTACACAGATAACTACAGAACATCACAAGACATTACTTTCACATGGAACTCTTTAAGAACAAAATTAATTTTGCTGTTTTGATTGTATTTAATTTCAAAGTAACATGCACGGAAGAGGAAGATTTTGATCACTGCTCTCATTTACTGACAGACCACTAACTTGGCACCCAAAATCACTTTCTTTAGTTATAAGAGATCAAAACATAGTTAAAATATTGATGTCATGTGTGAATGAAGTATGCAGATTTCATTATTATTATTATCTACAAATTATATTCAAAAAGGTGCAAAGGAAAAACCAGTATTAGGAGCAGATTCAATATAAGACCGTTCCATACTTCACGTGATCTCCTTTCACAGATGTAAAAGTAAGACTAAAGATTCTCGTGACCCATCTGTTTCACTTTAAACCTTAATATAAAACATTAAAATTTCATGCAAAGTGTAGCTTCTCTCCTCTCCAGTTAAGTGTCCACTTTATGGCTTTTCATTCTCTTTAACACCTGATAAACCCTACTGTTGGGACATAGAAGTACAGTAATCCTGCCAAAACATATCGTGTCACTGGCCTTAAAAATTTGCAGGCCTGCACATCTGCTCAGAATTGTCTGGGTTTTTTTTTTGTCTAACTACAAATTTGTCTGCCTTCATGGTCACACAGGATTTTGCATGAGACTTTCCTGAGGCAAACTGTCCTCGACACATAAGTTATTGTGGCTGCTGAAAGAAAAGTGGGCTAGATGTGCGTCTCAAATATGAACTCAGTAAAAAGTGTGAGAATCACAGTGTATGTGTGTGTGTGTGTGTGTGTGTGTGTACTTTACCTTGTGGTCATGTAGTCAGCTCTGTGGCCTGCGGGTGAAGGGAGAAACGACAGAGGAAGTTAGATGTGTGGACACGCCAGAACCTGTCTCAGAGGTCTCTGCGGTGCATTGTGCATATGCCTAGTGAAGCATTTGAAGCCTGCCATCTGTCCGCAACCGCTGTCCTCTTGAGCAGTGCAAACAAACCCGTACACACTCTTATGCACACCTACTCAACAACTCATAGGTTGCACTGAGATTCATAGCACAGCACTTTGGCTACATGACAATTACAGTACAAACAAACATCTACTAGAGACGATGTACAATTACAAATGATGTAGGCACAACCAGACACACTAATCATCATAGAACTACAAGTTTGGACCAGCAAAGTAAGATTAAGCACAAAATAGCTTCCAAATGGTTTTGGGGAACAAGAGTAGTATAAATGTGAAGCCATCTGTTCCCGTGAACAGGATCTGACCTGCCTGTGTCTCTGAGTGACTCATACTGTACTTCAGCTCATTGACAACAATATGATTAAGGAGCATGTGGGAGAAAGAGGAGACTTTTCTCTTCCTCGTTAGCGCGCAGCTCCATTTCTTGTTAAGCGAGCGGTTTGACCGAGACCACCAGGAGTGCCGGTTAGAACAATGACTGACGGATACTCTCTGGGCTGAAGCTAGATTAACTCAGGCCTCGAGGAGATCCCACCAATGTAGAACAAGGAGAGAACGTTGTAATAACCCGCCATCCTCTCTAATACATGGCACTCCATTAAGTTGGGAGCAAATCAATCACTAAGACGGATAATACAAGTTAAAAATCCCCCCTCAGCTCTTGGCTTGACTTGCTAAACCCAGATTACCATCTAGGAGCTTTGACTGATGGCAGAAGCGGGCAAATAATGGGAAATTAGCCATTGAAAAGGTTGACTTTCTTGGAACAACAGAGCAAAATGAAAAAAAAAACAAAAAAACCCCCAAAAACATTACAATTAATATTTCTGTAAAATAAAGGCAAAGATTCTGTAAAGGACAGTATCTCTGTATGTAGAAAACAAAATAAACACAGGGAAGTAGAAGTGAAATTGACCCTGTAGGGCTAAAAATTTTGTGTTAGTACTTGACATAAACCAGAGGAGTGGAAGCTGTGGGAGGAGGGTAAGTAAAGGATCGTGACAGTACCTTCACCAAGTGTCCTCTTCAGCAAGTCATGTTTGGCCTGCAGTTTGGAGATGAGATTACTGCCCTCCAGAAACTCCCGGAATTTCTGTGGAGAATTGAGAGTAATTACACGCCGGCCTCGAGTGCCAGCCTGAGCGCCCGCTCTTAAGACCGAAATCTATGATAAGGAAGCCAAGGCCAAGGGGCATGCAGAGAGTCTTTTTAAAGCCTTTATCAGAGCATGTCCATCTTGAGACTACAACAAGATAGCAGTTAACCTCACGAAACGAGAATATTTCGGGAGCGTGACCCTCCTGCCAACTAATCAAAGAACTCCAAGGGGCTTTGTGTTAAGATTCAGAGCTTTATGTCAAACAGAATTTACATGCACAGATTAAGCATTTTTAAATTCAAGACAAGAGCTTGAAGTTCATACTATCTGATTCATGTGAGGCAAGTTTCTTGCGGTACACAGTATAATTAAGTGAGAGAAATCATTTCCACTTTTACTGAACATCTCACCAAGACATGTAGAAGAGAAGTACATTATATTTTTCATAGATGTATGTTTTTTCTCAATACAAAAGACAACTACTCTCTATTTTCTTACTTCAGGGAATTAAAACAAAGAACCCAATTAAAGCCAGCAAAAAAAGAGGATATAAATGTGAAAGATGAAATAAAATAAAAACCACAGTCTACAAAAACAGGACAATAAAAACTAGGATGAACAATTCCCCCCTTGATTTTTTGTGTGCTAAAATAAAATACCTTTGCTCATTATGGATCGTTCAATAAATAATATTTTTGTGAATCAGAATTCTTTTCATGCGTTCTTTCATCTTACCTTTTTCAGCTCCAATAAATCAAGGCTTTCCTCATAATACCTAAACTCTACAACTAAATAATAATAAAAATAAACTAGCTAATTTGCCACACTAAAAGTAAATCTAAAACAAAACAGAAAGATCATCTACCTTCATCCTCTGTTCTTTCCAGTATCACATCTACACTCACCATGAAGTAGAACTGCTCAGTCTCCTGTTGGTTGGCTCTCCGCTTTGCAATGCTGGGTTTGCTGAGGTACGTCTCCGACACAGTGGACTTTACAGACTCAGTGGACCTGCTGTGGTGGAAACACTCAGACACGTCGTAGTCCTCAATGGTCACCATGTCCTGGATGGTGGTCAAGGTGGCCTCTGATGTCTTTTTGATCTAAAGACAGAGAAGAGAAGAAGGAAGATGTGCAAAGTGAATTTCTTCAGAGCACACACCTGCCTGCTTAAAAGCTAGATGTCATGTCTTCACTATTAGGATGTTATCGCCACAGTATAACCACCGGCTTGTATCATCACACTCCCTAAAAACCCCTTTCCTGTCCCACGACACTGAAAAATTCAAGTGTTTTCTGACAAGAAGCAGATTCTGAAAACTCCTCCAACCCTTAAACATGACTTCCAGCCAAAGCAATCAATTTGCATGCACTCAGAGGGGCCGGAGGTGAACAGCGTCGGGTGGAGATGGCACACTTTAGTTGCAGGCTTTTAAGAATCATTTCCATATCCGCCTCTTCCCTGTCAACAGGAGAGCTACTCTCTAAGCTTATAAACATTTAGTTGGTCGAGCATGTCCTGCCACTTTACTGAGAAAGATGTTCAGTGAGTGAGCGCTATAGGCCATAACGGTGTCCACTATACGCTGACACATGATGATAGAAGGTGTGATAAACAAATAAGTGAGCAAGCAAGCCTGTAATAGCTCAATAAAAGTTTAAGACACACAAGAAGGTTCATAATGAGACTATAAATTCTAACAACAACAATAAGGACTTGCAGTACCAGAGTTGAGAAGGCAATAAGATCAAAGATGTAATATTTCAACAACTTAATGCGTAAAAACATAAAATAAGTCATCCTACATTTTAAGTAATTATAAAATAGTATAAAAATGGAGGAGAATATTAGGAGGCAGGAAAATAATGAGCAAACAAAATGAATTAGCAAGACTACTTTTATTTAGTTTCTTTTAAATTACACATATGTTCAATGATGGTAAAGGAAGAAATTATTATTACAAAAAATACTCATGCTCTGGAAATTACATTAACATAAAGTTCAAGAGGTTTTCCAAAAAAAGAAGACAAGGGATAGATATAAGACAGAGACAGACTGGAGGAAGTGTTTAGTGGCTGTTGAGTGTGAGCATGAGCACTGATGTGGAAATGCTGTAGAGTAAAAGAGCTCGAGCTGATGTAGAAACATCAAGAACCTCTCAGGAGAAATTTAGTACAATGCCCCTTGATTCAACATAGACATTATGGAGTAGAGAAGAGCACACTGATTGTGTGTACTTTAAAAAACGGTGGGGGGGATCACAGGTCAATGGGGCACTTGCTGGAATTCCTCCTAATTATGCCTAATGGTCATGAGGACCCCATTCAAAGGTAGTGACCCCATTTTTCAGTTAGAGAGTCAGTCTGACCTCAGTTCTAATAAAAGAACTAGGTGGATTCCTGTTGTAACAGTGGTGCACATTTAGACAAGAGGATTATATCTTGTTTCTTTATACTGCTTGACCTGTGTCACAGCTGCTTTAAAAAAAAAAAAAAATCCCACCTGAAAAGCAAGGTGGATTTTAAACCATGAGGAATTTCTTTCATGTGTTACTGTGATGGATTACAGTGCGAACATATGAGCTTTGGCACACAATGTGGATGTAGTTACAGTGTTATCCATGTTGTTATGGAATGACAACGTTCTGCAGGTTGGAACATGGCTAATGACAATGTACAACAGGAAATGGGGCATTCTGACATCATAAAATATCAACCTGTCATGTTATAACAGTCACTGAGTATTACTTGGCACCAAAGAATGAAATGAGACCTGCAGTCAATGCAAGAGAAAACTACTGAATAAAATGACAGCGACTATGAGTACGTTTCTGCTAGATTTAGACAAACTCAGCAGTTAAACCGGCTCAGACTAGATAACAGCTAACTTATGTAGAGTGGCCACATTACCTTAAAGTAAGCCTTGTAGTTTCCACAAATGTGTCAGCTCCCTAAAATAGTTAACTTACTATAACACCCCAGCCTCATGCAGGGTGGCCCCATGGAGACAAGGGGCCCAGCTGTCATCATGAAGACATGAGCCATGCATGCGAGAGAATTGCTCCCAGTGAAAAAGCTGTTGAGTTTATCCATTATTCAGCAAACGAATAGTTACCAGTGTTCACTGCTGGGCTCAATTACAGCAGAGCTCTTAAGAGAGACAGGGTGGACATGCACATTAGTCCCTCCAGCTGCACACCAACCTGGAGAGTTAAGCTTATTTTATTTCTCTTCATTAAATCTCTAAAGTATGTCAGTCTTAAAGACAAACATAACTTTTATTCTGTTAAAATCAAAAATGACACTACTAATCACACACTGAAATCACAGGCAGTCTGCATAACAGCGGTAGAACATCACTGTGTTCAATAGGCCCTGTAGAAAGTATGTAATCTTGTGATCATCCCACTATGAGCACACACATACCCACTCACGCCGGCTTTGATGTGGCTTCCTGAGATATTTCAGAAGAAAAACAAACACTCCCTGGAAAGGGAATGGTATTAGATTGCCAGGGTTTAGTGTGAAATGCCTTGAGAATAACCGTTAAGATGAAAAGACAGCAGAAGGGGAAAATTAGTCTGCATGAGCTCTGCTTCATATGGAGGAAAACGAGATCTGAATAGCTAGATTATTAAAACTGAAAAAAGATGAACAACGCTGGCAGACTGAAGAGATTAAAAGAACAATGAACTAAACTTTTAAACAGATAAAAAAATTCATCTGCAGAAGATAAAAGTGTGACCATGTTAACCCCGACCACCTACTGACAGTGACATCTTCCTACCCACGTGCCACCCCCTCCCACCACTGCTGCAAAGTAAATAATTCAGCGATGTTTTCTTTCACCATTTCACAGGAGTCAAAGAGGTTTGAGGAAACAGCTGCATTTCTATTAAGCACTGCCCTGCAGCTTTTCCTGGCCGGATGAAGACTCATTTTCTCTTTTACATTTGACAGTTGCGCTTGTAGGTCGTCACAGTGCTTTGAAAGTTCATTTTTCAAGGATATGTCTAACACGCTGTGCCCAGGAAGAGAGGCCATCTGCTGATGCTAACACAAGGCAACAGCACCCTCCAAATCTGACCCACCAGGACATCCGCTGCAGACGGACAAGGACATGAAGCACCAGGAATTGTCATTATATCACTACCCACAAGAACACACACAAAGTCCCGGGTATGTGTGTGTGCTGTTGTGTTCATACAGTACACTGTACAACAGTGTAAACTGAAGTCACCAGCAGAGTCAGACCAAATGAGTCAGTGATATTTTTTTGGGTTTGGTCATTAATAATTACATAAGATGACTCTTAAGGCACAATTTAATTATTCAACCTTATTCTATGTATTGACACAATCTAATAGACACATTACAAAGCAGCAGGTCTGAAGTGACGGGATCTTACAAATATGCAGAACTTGATTAAAGAATTAGACTAGTAATCAATTCATTCCATGCGACTGATTACGTTGCTAATTTGCTGATTAAAAAAGCTCAATTAATTATCAGACCCAAATGAGCACCAGAATGATGCATTTCTATTCATTTTTGATTACGCCATTGTATTTTCTGTTATTTTACCTGAGTGTTGACAACAATATGATAAGAAAAAACATTCTAACACTGCAGTGGATGTAGAGGCAGTTGACTGAAGTGGTGCTGTGTTTCTGCTACGGATTAAAAAAAAAAGGTGCACTGATGTTACAGCATAGAAACAGAGAGAAAAAGAAGATACAATGCATAGAGAGCAAACGAGCCAGACATTATACAGAAGTCAGCCGACGGACACCATGACACCAACCACAGCCTATCAACCTTAGTTTTACCTGTAAAACCTGTGGAGTTATTTGAGCATTCTACAAAACAGATTAAAAAATATAGCCTGAAAAGATGCATCTCCAATGTCAGAACAGATCAGCACAGGACACGTTTGAGCAAATAAAAAGAAGGCAGTGAATTCTACTGGTGGGAGCAAAATTTGAAGCTTCAGAGAGGGTTTGATGGATACCTGCAGGGCATGAGAAAGAGGAAAAACAGACTGCAAATGTGTGTGGTGTATTTACGCAACCAAAAAAAAAAACCCCAAAACTGATTCTTCAGAGATCCTAAGCAAATATGCTCTGTCTCACCTTGAATGACTTCTGGCTAAAGTTAACTTCTCTTAGTTTCTTTAATACTCTGCAACCATAGGCATCTAGCAACAAACAAATCATAACATAACAAAACTCCTACATTGTGTTTGGCAGACAATCTAACCAGAGCAGCGGAGAATATTTTTTGACATAACTACAGGTAAGCCCCCACACACCACAAACACCTGCGTGGTGAATTGCATTTATTTGTGCTATTTTACCTCTTCGTTCTCGATCTTCAGAGTAGCTAGTCGAGACTGCAGTTGCTGGAATCTCAGTATGAGTTCTCCATTAACTGGTGGCTGGACTGAGATCTGACACACCTGGGGAGGGAAAACAAAGAAGAATGAGTCATCATTGATCGCTACCCTGAAATTAAAACCTACTGAAGAAACACATGGCCTTGAAACCCTACGACAGACATTTAAGTCTTTCTTCTTCTTTAACTGTAAACTACACTGACTTCTCCCAAATGAAAGCGATGCTGCAATCTCAACTAAATCTAAAACTAGATTTTGTTCTGTAGCACCAGCCAAACAGCAACCCCTAACATGTTTAATTGTATGACTGCAAGCTGAAGCATAGCATAATTTGTCAACTTTAGCACCCAATAAAATCTGATCAGACAGCCTTGATACAATAAATCATTGAAAACGGAAATGCTTAATGTTTTTTCTATTTCTTCCCTCTAGATACAGATGTAGTAATTCTAATTGCCATATTCAACGAATGTAAATGTAACATACACGATCATCAGACAATATTGTCACATTGTGTACCTCGTCTCCCATATGAGGCTGGAACTCAAATTTTGTGGGCGGGCAGAAGGCTGTAGGGTACATCTCCATGAACCTCTGTCGGTCACTTCTGGGGTCCAGACTGTCCACAGCATTTTCAATTATATCCAGTCCTTCGTGTCGTGATGTCTCAAGGTTGTATTCAGCAGACAGGTAGGTCCTCAAAGCTCGATTCAGACTGGCATGGTAACCCAAATCACAGCACTGGATAGGGAGAAAAACATTAGCGTTAGAGGGAAAACTTGGAAAATGAGGGATAAAATTTCAGAAACCAAACTGAGAAGTGACCACAAAGTTTACAGGAATCACCTATAAATAAAGACCAATTATTAACATAAACTCCTGGATTAAAAGTACAAATTGAGGTAGAAATGTGTAAGGAGAAATGAGACACATCAGGGTTTTAATAAACAAAATTCCTCTCCTGAAATAAGGTTTATACAGCCAACACATTCTGAGCCAGAAGGGTTGCTTCTGTGTTACACAACCTCAATGTTACCTCTAGGATTTAATACCCATTTTTAATAACTAGAACCTTGGCTAGGAGTTCTCTTGGGAAGACACATACACCCGAGGCACCCATAAATACTGACAGACACACACATGTACACACAAGTGAAACGCTGTGTACTGTAAGTGATGGGCAAACACAATTCTACTACCAGGCTGCTTGTACACTTTGTTTCCAACTATAAAAAGTCTCCTTCATCAATAAACAAATGCGTGTGAGTCTGCACATGCAGCTCACGCAGAGCGCATCCCATACACACTCACACACACACACACACACACACACACACACACACACACACACACACACACACACACTGGTGAGATGTGAAGACTCGTGAGCAAAGCGGGGAGAGGGGTAATTTCAGTGCACAGCATGCTCCTGAAGAGAGGTTGCATTTCTCTTCTCCTTCAGTGCTGTCTGAAATATAAAACCCCAAATGCTCAGTTAAGATCCAGTTTTCTTGTTTCCTTAGAAACGCCACCAAAAAATGGTGCAGCAAGTTTATTTCCCCAACAAAACGTTAATAAGCCAGGTTAACCGCATCATAAATAAGTCATGTTTATCAGTGAGGTAGCAGAAGGTCGAACAAAGCAATCTGCTGGTGAGGCAGAGAAAAGAGACCAGACTGATGAAGTGAATGGAGTGATGACGCCAAAAATGGAAATGGAGAAAAATGGAGGATGGAGGAAAAAAACTAGGTTTCAGGGACAGGACCACATCCACACTTCATTCATTCTATAGAGTTGCAGAAATTTTCAGAACATTGACACAAAAACTAAACTACAGTAGAACTGACCGTAAGATGTGGGTTTTTAATAATTGCATACAAAGAAGAGACAATATCCTGCTTTAATTTTACCCTGCTCTATAAGTTTCATCCCACTGTCTGGTGTCCGAAGATCTCTTTTATATCAGATCCAGCTGCTTAGGTCATCAGTCTTTTCCCCAAGTATGATTTTAAATATGTATGAATATCACAGATATATTTAACGACTAAAGGATTTCTGTATCAGGATCACAAAGAAAGTTAATAAATCTGGACACGCTCTCTTAAATTGGGGGGGAACTACAGACAGAAGTTTTCAGAGTGTGTTCGTATATAGAGAATATCCATGACAATAAACTGTTTCCGGTCTAACTGCAGACAAACAAGTCTGTGCAAGAGATGAGGCTGTCTCAGAATAAAACTGTCAAATGCGAGTGGTTTATACTTACATCAATTAAGTCTGACAAGTCATGGATGTAGTATTTGAAAACGGAGGAGTTTGTTGCTTCCAGTGTCAGTAGGTACTCGTTCCGCGCTTTGATCGACTTGAGCTTATTCTCGGAGTACTTGGCTTGACGCTGATGAGAGAATTAGAACCATGAATGAGAAATACAAGAAAACAGAGCAAGTTGGGGGGGGGGATTTTAATGAGTCAAGAATTGCCATTTTGACAAGTGATTTTACTTTTATGTCTCTGCATATACAGTGATTCATAAAGCAGAGACAGGATTACTGGCAAAACACCAGCTTCAGTAAACATTAGAGCATAAATAAGGTAACATCTGTTAAAAATAGCCAAAAAGGAACTTGGATAGACAAAGAAAACCTAAATTAAATACAGCTTTTGTCCTTTGATTCAACCAGTGTGAGCCATCTGTCTTTAACCTACACTTCCTCTGCTCCAGACAAACAGAAGGCTGCTCGTTTGTCACCATCCACTGACCAATGGGCTTTGACTCACAGAGTTCCACATTTAACACTTCCCAAATGCATTCCAGGAAGAGTGGTGGGGGGAAAAATACATTCCCTGGAAATGTAATGCTTTGTCACGAAGCTTTAACAGAAAACAGGGCTCTTTTGGGAATACAAAGCCTGCTGTGGTAACACCAACAGTGTGTTTTCTGATAGCAAATAAATGAGACTGTTTAAAACATTGTAAAATTCTCTTGTAAAGACAGATCAGACCACTTGATGTTATGTTTGATGTTAAGTATTTAAATGAATAATCAATGGCTCATATTCCTTTAGGCTGAAATGCAGCTGTCAGTAACTGGATTAAAATGATTAATGATTACGAAGCACTGGCATTCTACCTTCTCTTTCATCTTCTCAATCTTTTTCACCGAGCTGCGCCTCTGGTATTTGTCCTCCATTCGGATGCTGAAGACAGGATCTCCCCTCCCAATTTGCTTCTCCTCCTGCTTTTCAGCCTCCTTCAGCTTGCTCTCAGCGCTGATGCTCTCTGAGTGGTACATGTGATAGGTCTTCATCACCTGGAGACACAAAAAAGACTCAACTAGGGCGGCACAATACTGGAAAAAACGAACATTGTAATTTTTTAAAAACCCTGCGATGTAAAATACGATATGAAATAGCGGTTTGGCAGCATTGTAAATGGTCAATCAAATTAGTTGTATTTCCTCTCGTTGTGGCAACAATTGCAAGGCACTATCAACTCAGAACACGTGTTTCAGTATCATCCTTCTTGTAATCAAAATAATTTCAGATAACTGATAATGCTTTTCTTTTTGGCATCAAGTTTTCATTTTCAGTGATTTTTTCTTGTCTGTTACTCATTTTTCAATGTTGTTACCAGCGACTAACTCCATGTGCAGGGGCATGGTCTGCTTCGGCAAACTGATTCAGAACGATTGTGATTGGTGGATCGCTGTGTGCAGCATGTGTCAACACATCGAGTTAATTTACCTCCTACATTGCAGGACCTACGATGTGACTATTGATCACATGTACATTGCGATGACGATGCTCAAACAATATATTGTGCAGCTCTACTCTCAATGGAGGGAGGAACAATCAGGAAGTCCTGTTTGTCTTTCTTCCAGTGCAAAATTTGCAAGACAAGATCCTGAAACTGCTTGGTCGTGATTTAAAAAGAAAAAAAAAAAGATTTTTCAGGTCAGTGTCCATTAATGCTGAGGAAAAACTCAAGGATCAAAGGCCAAAATAATTTATCTTCATAGCTGAGACTGACCTTTTGTGCCCACATCTAAAGCTTCCTCCTGTGATCCGCTCATTCATCACAGATCAACTAAACTCATCTTGCAGCTGTCGGTTAGTCTCTCCCTAAACCACAAACCAAAGACAGATTTCTCCAGTCTTTTAATAAGGGCTGCTCATACGGCCACTACAACCGCAAATCACTGCAGCTAAATGTAACATGCTGCCTCTATTGCTCCATGTTTAAAAAAAAAAAAAGATTCCGGAAGTAGATTTGGGTTTACGCTGGTACTGGAATGAGGTTATTGTAAGGGAAGTCTGTATAGATCTTGTGTTGTGAAGTCAATGTAAACAAGAAAGTGGAATTAACACAGATTTCATTAATTGTTGCAAAAAGAACATTATTTGTTTGTCTGCAATGATGTATTCTTTTCTTAAGCACAGATGGTTCTTATATGTAACAGGCCATTCTATTTTAATGTAAAATAAGCCTGTTTCATCGACAGAGGAACCTATAATTAAGGCTGTCATGGAAATAAGCTGCACCCTTCTGCCTCCTGTCATACCGTAGCTATTTAGCACCAGGAAAATGCAGTTCCTTGATGATGAATAACTGATTAGCACTACTTCCCAAGGTCTGAGTCATCATTGTCAAAAAAGACTGTAATGTGTATGTTACTCATACATTCTTGAGGAATCCATTAGATAGTGACTCAGTTGTTAAGTAGTAACCCACGAAACATAAACAATGAGTTCTTCAAGGCCAGACAGACGAGAGAGGTTGTAAAACTGTATGCTGCAAAGATAAAAACAGACACTCTTTGGCTCTTAGGACATTACTAATTGCTGGAAATGAAAAAATATATATATACTGACAGACACATGAAGTCAAACATTACAGATGCCTCTGACCCTTAAAGATGCAAATAGATTCAAATGTGCGCAATTGAAGGTAATGGTAAAGAGCCCAGTGGTGTAACCTGAAGTGAACCAACTCTAGCAAATTATAGCCCCAAAACCTGTGTAAGGAATACACTCCTCTATACAAAACCCCAGCTTCAGGACAAACAAAGACTCACCCTTCTCAAAATCTAAACACCGTTCCCCCAAACTGGGTTATTTCTGTACGAGTGGAACAACAGAGTAAAGTCTGATTTGTCTGGAGCCCTTTGCCGTTGGTTGGGTTTGCCCTTACTGGAACCAGTTTAGAGATGGGTGACTGACCTTGGGCCTTGCACTCCTCACTTACTGGTCTGGAGACTGCCACTGCTATGTTTACTTTGGTGCTTCTTTTAGATGGAGGGACATATTTAGAGACGGACCAGACCTGTTATTTCATTGGCGGTTGCCAACATCGGGACTGTGGCTGTCTGATGCAATAGCTTCATGTGTGTATGTGTTTCAGTCTGCTTGCGTGTCTTCCCACAAGGGCTAAACCAGGTCAAATCTGGAGTGTGGACAGTGGTGAGAGTGACACACATTGAGTTTGGAGTAAGATGCTGTTGTGTTTGGACCGGCACTACCAGCAACTGGAAGTATAACCACTGTCGTCCTGTACCGAGTGCACATGAAGACACTACATGAATGATGAAAAGTGTATTGAACTGGAGGAGTGTAAATGCACAGCATGCATTTATAAACAAAACAGTTTGTCAGTAGGTTTACAGTTGAGTTTAACCAGCCGTCCAATGTAAACCGGTATCTAATTATACAATACTGTGTGGTGTGTTAAGCAAAGCTAGTAAGCTACCAGGGCTGATTGAAATAATTAAGGCGGTGAAATTAGCTATTGATTCATGATTTAAGAACCTTGCTTCACCAAGGTCAGAGCTACACAGGGACAAATATACCATATGTGCACCAGACTGAAGAAGAAAACATGTTTAGATGAAAAATGGAGTGCAGATGTGTAGCTTGTTGATGCAGAGCTTTGATGGTCTGGTGAAATGATACTCATTTCCACAGAAAATGCTTCTTGGTTCAAGGTTGAGCAACCACTACACAACACTACAACATGTACTATATTTACCACGTAGGGGTTCTTAAAATAAACTGTCTCTTGCTATGTTTTCTACCTGGTAATTGTTGACTGCATGAAACAAAAACTTTAAGGTGAAGTCAAAAAATACATACAAGAGAGTTAATACTGTTTGATGCCATACATGTTTTGTAGTTTAGGAATTGAATACATTTCACTTTTAAAGACCCCATAAATTGCATTGTGAATGCAATTAAAACGCATACTTTACATCTTGTTGCACTGAAGCTGGACTTCTGTGAGGCTCCCAAATTGAATACACAACATTATTGGGTGAAGGCGGGTGTTTGCTGGTGGCTCTTTAAGGAAGTTTAATCCTTTTCATCACCTGCCATTTGACTCTAATGCCATTGTTTTCAAAGTTCCTAAGTTGAGAGCTTTCTTGAACAAGCTGCCGTGAGCTTCAGGTCTATTATTTTAACCAAACACATGATCAAATCAAATGAAGCTTTAACACATGCATTTTAAAATGTAATATATAGATGAAGATGTTAATGACTTACAGGAACCCTGTTGTTAGTTAGTTTCGGACTATAAACCAGTTTGAACCATTATAGCAAATGTAAGTGCATTAGTAACAAAAATAAAAAGCAGTCATTGCTACTTACTGTGTAGAGCTCGTTAAGGACCTTCATTAAGTCTTCTTGGAGCTGAAAGGCTATTTCCTTGCTCTGAAAAGAGACACAGAAGGAAAAACAATGAAACCAACACAGCAAACCAATGGTCTGACTCAGCAAAACACATGAAATTGCTTTTTCCAAGCCAAAATGATGGCTAATTATTGTCCCCTTTCAAACCAACATACTCACACTCCCCTCTCTAAAACCACAAACTCCTGTTACACATTTGAACATTCTACTGACCACGTTTAATTAATTACCTGTGGTCATGTATGAATGGTACAAACAGGGAGAAAGTGATTCACTATCCATGCCAAATACAAGATTTTGTGCAAGAGTGGTATCAATGACATGGCAGCTTTTCCACTCAAATCACTGAACACGGCTTTGGTTTCACTGTCCACATGCTTAACACATTACCAGGCTTTTGCGCCCCAATGTGAAAGATTTTTCGCAAATATGTTAACTCAATCAGCCATACCACAAGGCTGACTCAGTAATACTATCACACACACGCCCACTTTAATGCATCTCACGGTGTGGGATACAGTTTAACAGTGATACCGTGATGGATTTAGAGGGGCTTTCACTATTAATTTAACTGTGGTGCTCCTATATTTCCTGCACAGACACTCATATACTGTAGCACATGTTTATGAGATTATGAGTCACGGCAATGAATTTTTGATCTCTCCACTACAGCTGATACAGCGTGCTCCTACCTGGATGATGTTACAGCCTTGGCCCACACTCCAGGTCTTTTTCTAACCCAATTATCCTCAGACAAATCTCATTCTGGGAGCCGCTCCCAGCAAAAGGCTGTAAAAGGCTTCTGAAAGGTCACTGAATCACCTAGTGTAGTGCAGTGGAGAAGTGATTTGGTTCTCAGGAAAGATTTCTTTAAAGGGTTGGTTAAACTAACTGCATGAATCATTCTTGACAAATGATTCCGTACTTGGACCAAATAATTCACACAAGAGAGACTTGATTCATTAATGGTTGTTGCATTCAAGTATTTGTTGAGCTCTGTAGTACTTCATGTGTTGTTTTTTTTAAATATAATTTTCCACCACCTAAAGACAAATTCATTTTTTTAGAACTTGCATGCAAGGACTTGATACTGATATCGTGCTTTCATGTTAAAAATTCATCAAAACAAACAAATCACGGAACATGTCACATATCTTCTGAAGTGCTAGCTTGGACTTCACTCCAATAAACTTTGTAGCCAAGTAAACATGTGGTCATGAACAGTAGCAAAGTGTCTGTTTCCATAAATGTAGTTGACGCTTATTCTGAATTTTCTGACTGAAAAATGTTTATAAAGATAAAATAATAATAATATTGTAATAGATTATGTTTTGATCTTTTTTTCCATGTTTTTTGCTCACATTAGAGGATTGTTTTTATATATGTACTGGGAATGGAAACACCTTTTTCAAATAAATTGTGACATAGCTAACATTTAACTCACATGACGGATCAGCTGTTTTCCATGTCTTCACAGATATTCAGATAAATTATGAAAACATGTCTGGGAAAACAGGTGGCGTGGACTGATAAGACTGAATTATTTGTCTGTTTCAAAAAATTCCATCAGAACTGCATTGGATGGACATAAACAACACAATGTTCTGCTTCTTCTACTCTGTTTATTACAGCCATGTGTCACATAGCCTACCCTGCTACCTGCTAGCAACATAATGCAGCTTAGTTTATTTACTCCTAACAAGTTTATAGAGACACACATAATTCACATTTTCATTTTGCCATTTTTTAAAAACAGATTTAAAATTTGCTTGACAAAAAAAATGCTACCATTTCAGAAGGTTTATATGGCACACCTTACAAATATTCACACCAACTTCAATCTCTAAAGTGATTCTATTAAACTGCAAACATGCAACAGACGCACTGGAGGGAAAAAAATCCTTGGGAAACTGTGTGCTCTGACATACACTTTCACTCTTATTCTTGACAAACTGTGCACAGGTAAGCTGCATGACGTCCAGGCATGTGAGTAGAGAGCAAAGAGGATTACATTCTCAGTCACTGGCTGCCAGGCCGCTGTCTGAAATTAGCCGATCGTGCTGAGTGACCTGACTGACTGGTAACATCTTCCTAACCACCACCTGGTCTGTCTACTGCCTGATTTGTGGCTATTACCTAATCAGAAGGCAAACAGCCAAGAAGCCTGAATGACTCAAACATTAGCAGCATTAAACAAGCACATTTAAGAATGGAGTGTAGATAAGGAAGGTGGAGTCTTTTTTTAAACATTTTTTTAGTTTTAGATAAATTATAGGTCGATGTAGTCTAGAGTTCATAGCAGATCTGTAATTATTTCTTTCAAAGACGACAGTGTCATATTTTAAGCAAACCTAAGCCTATTAATCGTGAGTTCTTGTATGATTGAGGTCTCCTGTGGGAAAAGCCATTACCAGCAGTCAGTTCAGAGGACGGAAACCTTTGACTCTGTCAGATCTAACACTTGTCAGCTCTTCTCCATTGAGAAGGCTGGGAAAGGATCCAGGGCTCAATGAAAAGCCTTTTCAGGGATCACATGAGCAGCGAGAACTTGAGTGAGAGGTAAACACTAAAGAGATAAAAGTAAAGCGTTATTACATTCAGTTCATGTCTACACTACTTTCACCAGAAAAGATGCGCTTTACATGAAATACCTTTTAAGAAGTCTGTGGATTAATCTTCCCTTTCACACTGTTGCATAAAGTTACACACGTATAGCTCAATTTACAGGCAATACGGACATTTTACTAAATGCTGTGTTGTGTAACTGATGTTGCTGATTTAATTTGCACAACCTACTCCCTTTCATTTTAAAGGAATCTCAGTTGGGGGTTTCCAATTTGGTCTAATTCATTAAAAGGATCCTACAAATGGGTTTTCCCTTTTAAGCTCATACCATCTGTATTCCAACCACATTAGAAAGATAAAACAACCACACAGAGAGGAAACCAAGTCAGCCTTTAGGGAGTGGTGGGTTTCGTATTGCCACTGACATTAATCACAGCATAGAGATGGCAGTTGTATACCCTGCAGGGCCTGTGTGTCTGCCATTCTACAGTCCTGTCACTGTTAACACAAATGCACAGCAGATTCTGACAGGATCAGATGGTGGAATTTAAGAGGTTCAAACAAGTTTTGACCAAATTGCATAGATATTTGTTTATCTAAATAAGAAAATAACAATCGAACATTTTAAAGCTTATTGGTTTTCATTAGTGTAAGAAGACAGATTAATCTCATACCTGTCGGAAAAATGCACCATGGTTAGGTTAACAACCCATAAAAATTTTATGTTTAGTGGTTTGTTTTATCTGCACAATAGATGAAACAGGTGTTGGCATTAGATATGAGTAGAGATGTTTAACTTGCAGTGTCTGCAGTTTACTGGTTACCTTTACTGAGCACATCTGGGAACCTTATTTCAATGATTTATTGGTCAATGAATTTATCTTTTCACTGAAATTGTAGCATAAAATGTCAAATATCTTATTAAAGTGTTGAAGAACTGATTCAAAATCTTTGAGCTTCAATTATGGAAAAGAAGCACTATGAGGATACAATTTTCTGAGAAATTATTTGACATTTCTTAGCCACAGAGATGAATAATTAGTAATCAATGTTTAAAAAAAATCCTAAGTTATTTCCTTACTGCTGACAAGATTTTTGGCAGTAACCATGCTCATTGGTCATCTTATAAGGAAAAAGTTAACTACAAACTGTCAGTTTTTCCATTTGGTTTTGGATGGCTTTGACATGAAACAAGTGGAAAGGTGTTGGTATACTGATCCTATAAACCAGACAAAAGCCAGGCTAGTTATGTAATATGGTCTTCATTCTTTATAATATGGTACCATGACATTGATCGTGGTATACCTGTCAAGACTATTCAGGTGGTGTAAAAAAACACTGTAATGTGTCTGTTTCGGTTAGTGAAGCAAAAAGACCTAAGATCATGCGATTTTCATCTATAACCCTTAAATATATGATAAAATGATCAAATTAACACATTCTTGCCTTTGGAAAGCCTAAAGAATTACATAAAGCTTTGGGAAAATCTACCTTGCAGCTGTGGACACAGTATGAGACTTCCATAAATAAAACAGTACTGAGTAAAACAAAGAGCCAGTTGTATGAATAATGAAAAGTGAATACATGTGATAAGATCTGTCCAAGCGTAAAGGAAAAAAAAAAAAAAAAGCACAGTCCACTATCACCGCATTCCAACCAAAAAGAAAAACCTTTCTAAAAGAACCTCTTCCTGACATTGCATTGAAAAGAAATAAATGCATGTGCCAAATTGATAAAGTATTCAACAAGAGGATGTTGATGGAGGCTACTCTGAGGTCCTCCTACACTGTTCCACCTCACAGTGTGACACTAGAGCATACACGGAAATAAAAACACTAGTCTTTGATGTGCTGGAAGGATGACAACATCACAGCTGTCTCCTCGAAACTGTGAGGGAGCCCTCGTAACGTGGGGGGACTTCTCTGTTGTTTATGCCTTGTTACTGAAGCTCTGCTCAGATCAAAGACTCGGGGAGGGTTTAATTAGAGGGTGAACAGTGTCTCAGGTCTCCTATGAACTGGGACCTCCCACTGGGCTGCCGTTTGTCTGCACAATGTCACCAGGTTCCACAGAAAAAATAGGTTATAAAGTCTGTGGTTACATATTACAGATTCCACCGCAACAGAGCCAGGTGGAGGAATTTGATAATCTCAAGTATGTGTTGAAAGAAGGGAGAAACTAGAGTAATATCTACAAAATGCCTGTTTCACATTTGCTCTCCTAAGGATCGGTTTATTTTCTACAAGTAGGAAATGCTGGATACACGCATCCTGTTGGTGTGTTTGGGATTCAAACGATTATTTAATGGCCCTAAACACACATAATCAGACAAAACCACTACTATTAAGCAATGTTAATTACTTTGAAAACACAGGAAAAACCCCTTTGCTTTCACTCTGGAACCTACAGGATAGATGGTGGGGGTTTACAGTGAAGTAGCATGAGAAAATAAGAGTAGAGGAATGAATATAGATATAAAAATGTTGCACAGGCTAAACTGACACAAAGGCACTCCTCTGAAGAACAGCCACTTTGTAATTTAGGCCTGTGGTGAGTTCATGTGACTCCTGCTGCATAGGAGCTCATAATCTGTTAGGGAGTTGTCGTCTTTGTGGTGGAAATGGCAGCAGAGGCCCGGTTTCATTCAAAAAGCCACAGTCTTCAGACAGGAGAGTGAAAGCATACTGATCTGAAACTGTGGTGGCCGAGACTTGCATTGCTCTGATTCATATAAGTAAACCACAAGACTGCAACAAAGCTTCACTCCATTATACACAAAGCACAATATGTACTATATATATGCCCTCCATGCAACTAAATATAAATTCTTGTCAAATGGATGGTTAATTGAAAGTGATAGATTGCTTATATAACATGACTGGCTGGAGATGCTGCTGCCCAATCCAACCACTATGAAAAATCTGGATCATGTTAGTGGTGACTTCTAACTTCTTTCTTAGTCGATCAAAGAAAAGTAGAGGTCAAGTAGTGGTCATCACTGTCAATATAATAGAAAGTATCCACAACCCAAAATGAGGAAAAGTTGGGATGGTTGGGAGAGGACAAATTAAAAACTACTGAAAAGTTACTTTACCTCAAGAGCTGATTATTGCTGTGTGTTATAAATAAAATGTGGGTATATCGGTCACAGTGACGCTTGCATTTAGCTGCAGTGTGACTGCTAGCTACAACAATAGCTTCTATGTGTCCTGTGACTCTCGGGGGTCATTCAGTTGTGGGTAATGGAAAAAAATCCCAAATGAACATCACTACAGAGAATATCAAGGGTTTCCTAATAAATTTCCAATGTTAATCCCAGAGTTTCTTTCGCTTGAAGTATTACCCCCTTCCCCGGCTCCATTTTTTTTTCACCTACAATAGCCTTATAAAGCTGTCAGAGGAAACCGATGAGGTTATTTTTATTACATTTTAACCATTTTTTGCTTTTATTAGGCAATGATGAGAGATGAGTGACTTTTACAAATGTTGTCTTGCTGTGACGCACACCAGCGTTGCTGCTTTGTGGCATGCACTGCAACCGTAGGCTATGAGCACAATGTTCTCACCTTCTTCAGTAGCCTTGTGGAGTCCTCACTGATCTGCATGAACCTCATGATGACGTTGTTGAGGTAGATGTCGCTCAGTGTAGCATGGTCCTTACTCTCCCTCCTCACCTGGTTCAGCAGTAGGTACCAACAGTTGACTGGAGACAGCAGGTTCTGGTCTTTCCTAGATGGACAAAAGCAACCAGGTGTCACATAAGTTATCAAATACTGAAGAAAAAAATTAATAATCTCGTTAATATAGATTTTGCTACCATATTAGACAATTACAGATTGCTGAACTTCAAACATACATGTACAGAAATCAATGGTGTCTGTGAATGTAAACATTTTAATATAGAGCCATAATTCTTTTAGACAATATTTGTCATTTTCACTAGGTGTTTGTGACAGTTCTTCAATAACCAGGATGTTTTAGTGCATGAAGGGTCTATAAAAAGGCAGAAGGATGCGTCATAGGCCTCCCTTGGTGTTAAATGTCCCATATACTGCTGGTTCTGGCCCCAAAAAGCTCTCCGTATATTATGGAGGACTACACTCTTAAGTTGGAGATACTTTGTATCAGTGACATTTCTGGGGCAGAGCTCTTGCACTCCTCTGAGCCAAGCTGACTTCCTACAACTAGAGAAGAGTGAGCCACAGGCTTTAAATACACTTAGTGGAATGAAGTTGGAGAAGTCATGGATGTATTTTAAGTGACACTGAAAAGTAGAATTACGTATGAACCATGACAGTAAAAGACAGACAACAAGGAAGAGAGAAGGCAGAGCAGAAGAAAGATAGACATCTGAGTGCAAAAAGGCTAAAGAGAAAAAAAAAACAAAACAGAGGCCTGAGAGCTGTTTCCTGTACTGTGTGCCGGCTGCTTCCATGCTAACTGTAGGACATTGTCCAGGACAGACTGAGCTGAGGCCCTGCGTAAGCACTGGCCTGCAGGCTGACTTCCTCTGGGTTAATCTATAACATTCTTCCTGCCTGCTAAATCGTAGTTCAGAGTATATGTGTGTATATCCATGCGTGTGCGTATTTGAAAAGGTTTTAAGGTTGGGTTAGGGTTCAAGTCTTGCAGGAACCATATGGAGCCTCGCCTCTGCACTCCCTTCACAAAGTTAGTTTGCATAGACAGGCAGCACATGTCAACACAACAGGTGAAACTTTGCACTCAGCAAGTGACCCAGCCCTGAACTAACCTTCAGTACTGGCACAGCACAGCACATCTGCTGCTAGAGAAAAAAGGAGCATTTCTTTAAATGAATGACTGAACAAAAAAAAACATCCCTAAGTTCACAAAAACAGGAAGCGAACTACGTACATTTGATGAAAGTAGAGGCAAACATGCTGATGTGGGAAAAAAAATAAACATCAGACAGCATTTGCAACATCTTTTTTTCAAAGATGTCAGGAAACTGAATTTTTTAATATATATATTTTTTAAATAATATATTTATATTTAGCTCAAAGCTCACCTAGTTTCCATGAGTTATGCCAAAGAAGAGACCATATAGAAATGACTTTATTTTAAAAATGAGTAGTCCCAGAGCTATATCAATAGGGCCCCTGGACAACATCACACATTCTGTCAAAGTGCATGTATCAGGAGAGCACCATGCATCTGTTTTATGGCATTAGATATGTAAAGACAGCACATGTATCTGCTCATTCAACTCCCTTTGGTTATGTTTACATCAGATGCATACTGTCCAGGTGACTATGACATGAAGTTGGACACAGTGCAATATGAATTCCCATAACCATGTAAAAAACAATATTTCAACACTGTTTCCTCCTTTATATCACGTACCTCTGTCCATCTGCCTGCTTTCTGTCCCAGTTTTTAAATAATGGGGCCAAGATGATGGGGAATGCAAAATAGCTCACGTGAAAGCAGCATTTGGGTATATTAGGGCTCAAAATTTTCAGTCAGCACTTCTTTTTGCTTGAGCTCATGTTGCTGCTCAGGGCAACACAACAGGGCTCCTTGTTGTAAAAAGATTGACCTAATTCAGCACCCATACATGCACATATAGCTTAGTATCTAATAACAATTAAGTTTGTTGCATAAAACGCAGTCAACAAAAGCAATGCCGCTCTTTCCCATAAAGTCCGGTTGTTTTATAGATGAAGGGATAGATCAATATTATTAAAGTTTATTTTATAATATTCTTGGCAAAAACACCAAAGTGATTCCTCAGTTGTATGTTTGTTAACTGGCTGACCTACAATTCAAACTGAAGGTCTGCCTTGAAAAAAGGGCAGGATGAAAAAAAACAAGGGGAGGGCGACACAGGCTGTGACGACAAACTAACCTCTGGGATTTTCTTACCCCACATAATGGCAGGAAAATCTCTCAATGTCATCATTTCCCCCTCAGCCAGGGCAGGAACTGGGTCAGACAGACAAACGGCCAAATAGACAAACTCCCAAGAGACTAAAACAGTTATAAAAAAAAAAAAAAAAAAAAAGAAGCCAACCCC
>JAPTYQ010131854.1:3457-14435 GCA_029814465.1 Ostorhinchus cyanosoma | reverse complement strand
TATATAAATCAGTCTGTATATGCAGGTGTATAAATCAGTCTGTATATGCAGGTATATAAATCAGTCTGTATATGCAGTTATATAAATCAGTCTGTATATGCAGGTATATAAATCAGTGTTAGTGTGTGAATGCTAATGTAAGTTCATCTAATGTTCTACTAATCTGACCTTTAATCTCACTTTCTCTGGTTTGAAATCAATGAAACTCTGAAATGTAAACAGAACTGTCCTCTCCTCAAAAACCCACAACCTTTTGAGGGATTGTGTCCATTTATAAGCATTTTAAGTTTGACAAACCTGTCCTTTGTTCAAAGTTGGAGTGACACATTGCTGGTGACGAATAAAATCCCTTATTATTATTATTATTATTATTATCAATAAAAGTGGGGATTTTTCTCCGTGACTTAATATAATTTTGTTTTGGAAATAGCACACCCCTATAAAAAAAAAAGCACAAATCTAGAATGTTTTCTTTGTGTTCATTGCATAATATTATAAATGTACCAAACACTGTATTATATAATGCAAATGTAAAAGCTGAATAACAAAATAATCACAAATAGGCTATATACATAATATACATGAATACAATAATATTCTATAGAAAAATCTCATTAAACTTGAAGGAAATATTGATGTTTATAAACTACATGGACATAAATATTGGGACACATCATGTCTTCAGCTGTAAAATGTCCTGTTCATGAGGATTTGAAATGAAAACATCAATATTTCCTTAATTTCCTTAGTGAAATGTGAAGAAAGTAGATAGTTAGTGGTGGTTAAAAATGATTATTTACAGTCAGAGCATGAAAAATATTTAAGAAATTCAGAGGAAGAACATTTAAAATCACTCATGGATAATAAATAAATAAATAAATGTTAAGAGAAATTAAGTCAAAACCATCTCTGAGGCATTTTGGAAACAAATATAACAATTTAATCCAAACTAACCAATGTAATGATATTGATCCCAATATAAAACTATATTCTGACATTAGTCCTTATTGTTTTTATCCCAAACCCCTGTTAAAAAAAAAAAAAAAGACCTGAATCCAACGTGTCCATATACTTTTGTTCATGTTGTGTACGTTTATTCCAACGTAAGAGAAAAGATCAGATTTTTTTTTTACTCATATTTTCCTATTAAATACATTTTCAAAGGCTGACATCCTTCATCTGAATCCAGCTTCAACAGACTCACACTAATACATGAGGCTTTTTTATTCAACTATGGGTGTTTTTTTTTATTTTATTTGTTGTTTTTTTACTGAAATCTAAAGATGAAGTTAATGTTCACTCGGGCTAAAAGCTCCGTGCAGGATTAGACAAACTGACCTGGCAGTTGATGTTGATCAGTCCAGTCGACAGAAGGTGCTCAACGATCTTGTAATGACCAGATTTCGCCGCTAGATGGAGACACGTGAACCCTTCAACATCCTGATGAGAACAGACAGATCCCATTATTGACCGTTTAAATCATCAGTTTAACCCTTAAAGACCCAAACATCCACCATCAACCAAAAACCATCCACTGATCTAAACTGTTTAAACCTGTTGATCCACTAATTCTGTCAATATATGTGAATAGTTGGTGTAAAATGTAGTTCTTCATCTTTTCATGGTCATCAGATATGACCCATTTGGATGTTCAGAGGCTTCGTAGTTACCGTGGAAACACTGTCATCTTCTACACATTGATTCACCAGTAAAACCCATGGAGTTGAATCAATGACAGTGGATGGAAACACTGGGTTTATGTTCCTTTAATGATAAATTTATTGCAAATGTCTGTTTCCGCTTCAATAACCTTTGAATTTACTCTGAGCTTTAATGAACATCAACATGATCAACTGATGAAATAAAGGAACATACCTACCTGACACTGAAAAAATGCCAAATACAGAGGATGATAATAAATTAAATGGTGATAAAGGGCTTAAAAAAGGTTAAATAGAGAGAAAAATTAATTTGGGAACGGCAAAAAAAAGCACTGTGTCCTTGTATGTTACTAAAAGAATTTAATTGATAAGTGATATGATAGTGGAACTAAAATCTCTAAATTCTTATCATTCCTATGGACTGATGAATAAAATGAGCCACAAAAATGAACAAAAACAGCCACAGTGATCAATAAAACAAGCAAAAATGAATAATAAATCAACAAAATTATAAGTACCATGAGAAAAATGAGCCACAAACTGAACAAAATCAAGAAAAAAATAATCAAGGAGGTAAGAAAATGAGAAACAAACAAAAATAACAAGTTAAATGAATAATTATGAGCAAAATGAATAAAAAATGAACAAAATATTAAGTGCCATGAACAAACTATGGTTGTATACACTTCTTATCTGTTCAATGAATGATATATTGTGTTCAAAAAAGTCATGTCTTTTTTAATTTTCTCCATTTTAATAGAATAACCTTTGAATTTACTCTGGGTTTTAATGAGCATCTAAAGTGAATGTAGGAAAATACATGATTTACAGTGAAAAATGCAAAATACAGAGGATAAAATGATGATAAATGACTCAAGAAAGATTAAATATAGAGAAAAATTCATTTGGGAAGTACATAAAACAGCTCTGGGTCTTTAGGGGTTAAGATTAGTGCGTTCAAACCATTAACATTTGTAATCAAATTAATCCCAGGGTTACTGTGGATTAATTTCAATTAATCTCGATTAAATATCATTCATTTTTAATTTATATTTCATTTTGCATGAGCAAACAGACTCAAGACAGAAAAGAATATGTTTTTACAGTTAACGTGTTTATTAAACTCCTTCAACAGTTTCTACTGGAACCGACGGTTCCGTCTCGGTTTTGTTTGTCCTCATATTTCCATCCACAGGCCAACGTGCTCTTTTATCACCTTCCATCTTTATGAGCTGGTTCTGCTGCCTGTCACTACCAGATCAGCTGACCATGGGTTCATGTGCCTTAACTCTGACTCAACTGGACAAACTGAGTCAAATGTGTGGGAGGAGACGTTCAGAGTCATTCTGCAGAGTTAGATGGGTTCATGGAGTTACATTTTTAATCAGATTAATCATGATGATGGATTCATCTGTGTAAATTTTGACAGCTCTAGTTAAGATGTTACAGTCCTGCCAGAGGCTGCAGTGGTGGCTTGTGTTGTGTTGTGTTGTGTTGTGTTGTGTTGTGTTGTGTACCTTGTGCGTGGCGCTGGCGCCGGCCCTCAGCAGGTACAACACCGTCTCCATGTGGTTGTTCTCGCAGGCTTCCATCAGCGGCGTCCGCTGGTCTTCGTCACACATGTCCAAGTTTGCACCGGCCTGAAAGGAAACGAACAACGACAGAACTAGAGATAAAAGACAAAACAAACAAACCTGAACCTTTTTAATCAGAATCACAGGACTTTATTAACTCCAGAGGGAAAGCACTGTGTTACAGTCGACAAAAAAAAAAGAAAAAGCAGCAGGAAAGAAATGATCAATACAACAAAAAAGAAAGCTTTAAATATACAAACATAAAATAATAATGATAATAATAATAAGAAGAAAAAGAAGAATATTGTGTAACTGGTTCTTGTTTAATTCTAATATACATTCATACATTAGGAGGCAGTCCACTGACATTCACAGTTAATGGTCACATATTATCAAATTCAGAGTTCCCTCTATCCCATTATGGAAAACCAAACCCTCAGTGATCAAAAATAACGCCTTAATCTCATTCAAATCCAGACTCAAAGAAATAATAGTACATTTCATACCAATATGCCGCTCATTTGAAACATTTTTCATGATTGTGAAAATTAAACCCTATGAGTCTTGATCGTTTGTTTTCACAGTAATAAAATATTGTGTATTTATTCTGTATACTTGTGATTTTAAAACCTACATGTGAAGCCAAAGACAAATTTCCAGTGATTATTAATAATACTGAGCTTTCCGCCTTTTGTGCAGAATTAGTTAGAATTTATTTAGACATTTGTAAGATTTGTTCATTTACTCTGGGGGCTGACATGGGACTTTAAGGCCAGTTAAAAAAAAAAAAAAAGGGTAAGAGGGCGTGAGTATATAAGTAGAACTTCATCCCGTTCCTTTCTGATTTTTTTTTTGCTTTTTTAGTTTATGTTTATTCCTTGTTTTTGGTTTTAAATGTTGATATTCGAAATTAAACAAACAAAAAAACGCAGTAAATATGTATATAATATATGAATTTAAATCTAAATTTATATAAATACTTCTAAAATAGCAGATTTCTTCTTATTTTGTCTCTATATTTAGTTTCATAAGTGTACATTTTCTGTTTTCTGTCTTTCCAGCACTTCATTTTTGTACTTGCTGTTGTCAACTTGATAAAATTAATAGTTTTATCTTATTTTTATCTTATCACTGTTTTTATTTCATAACTAAATCTCACAAACTAGTCATCAAACAGTAATTACGGCAGATACATGTTAAGGCTGGTGACTGTTGAATAGTTCAGGTAGTTATGCTGGAACATCCTGTACTTATGAATCCAAACATCCCATAATAAAGAACCACACAACAGAACTCAGTGTTCATCGTTAATCTCACTTGTACGAGCATGTGGCAGATGTCGATGTGTCCGGCTTCGGCTGCAGCGTGGAGCGGCGTGCGTTTGTTCTGAGACTCCATCTTAAAGTTTGGATCGATACCGTCCACTGCACAAAGAACAATAAAAATGACAAAATAATCTCAGTACAGACGCCAGGACAAGAAATGTGACGATCATGGACAGATTAGAGAGACATTTTATTTCCTGATGTGGGGTAATGAAGTTCCTTTATCTAAAGATTTCATCCTTCATGATATAGTTAAGGAAAAAATTATTAGACCACCTAAAGTCATCAAAAACAATGGTTATTCAATCCAGTTCTAACTCCTGTGTGGATCATGTGACTAAAACAAACAAAAAGAAAACAGTGAACGAATCAAAGCACTGTTTTTATCAGAACAATGACAGAAGAACTGAAGTGATCTGGGTTTTTATCCAGAAAACATGTTCATTGGATAGATATCAGCTCTGAAACTCAACTAGTATGAGCTGTTTGTGTTGGTCTCTGATCAGTAGTTTCCAAGAAGAAGATTGTTGAAATGTAGACGTTGGTGACCTTGAGTTTGACCCTTCAAGGTCACTCAAGGTCAAAGGTCATTGATCCAAATGAGGGTCAATATATGACTTCTATCAGTATTCAATAGTAACTATATAGACATCTGTAACCATTGATATGTTATGAAGCATCAAAATATGGACCTTTATAAAAAAAAAAAGTGAATTTTAAATATCTAAAAAATTAATTAAAAATTATAAAATCAAACTAGACAAAGCTAGCCATCTGAAGTGACGCTAGGGGTATATCCCCAAACGCCCCCAGTCCTTCAAGCAGACAGCTATGATGTCATAACATGAGGCATCTCCAGGTCATGACCTTTCATTTGCACTTGATTTGAAGTCAATCAGACAAATAGTTCCAGAGATATGAGCAGAAGAGTGTTTAGTGATTTAAACTTTTGAGCGCCCCCTTGAGGCCAATCTCAAAATGGAAAATCGTCCAAAATCGAATCAGTTTATCCTCTCCATGATATTCATTGATATGGAAAATATGGAATTTCTAAACCCAATATTTAACTTTAACATGAAGGATATCCGGCAGCGGCGACAGTCAGACCAAAAACATAATAACCCCAAACCACTGTTCGGGATATAATTATCTAGAAAATGTGAACAGACTTTGTACACATTGTTCAAAGGAAGCTAGATATAAAACTTGACATTAATTCGACCAGAAGTTTTATGAGAGATGTTTGAAAAAATTGCTAACAGATGACGACGAGGACATCGGACACGGCGCCTCCATCGCCTTCATCGGCCGGTGAGATAAAAGTGGGTGGTGAAGCATTTCCAAACCCCACTTACCCAACATGAGCAGGACCTTCTTGAGTTCCCCCTGTTTGGCTGAGAGGTAAAGTTGTTTGGGGTGAAAGCGCAGCTTCTTCGGCCTGATGAACAAAAGCAGAACAGAGTCAGTTCAGCTCCTGCTTCGTCACAGCTGATCGGAGCTGGCGGAACATGACGGCGCAGACAGAAAACTCACTTCTCCGTGTCCAAAGCGACCAGGATGCTCTCCAGAGTTTCTTTAGGGGGTCCTGAATGAAGGCCGTGGGTTCCTGCCGATGCGTCGGACTGAAGCGTCGGCGTCCTGGACAAACCGGGGACGAGGGGGACGTCGAGTCCCAGAGGAGGACGAACGGACAGAGAACTGTCGGCCCGGCCCAGATCTGCACTAACGGCCAGACTAGAGGAGCTGAAACAAACAGGACTTCAGAAAAGACATCTGCACAGCATCTGTCACACAGGTCCGAACAGATCAGGCAACAGGAGGAGGGTCAGTGAAGCGGAACATGGACCGAGGACGTTTTCTAACAGGTCTAAAGGTGATCACTTCCTTTATGTTCGGACTTATTTAACTCCTGCTGCTGTCGTCACCTTCTACAACTTCACTGTTTGGAAAAAAAAAGACAGCAAGAAAAAAAAGTGAAGCATGTTTTTTTTCCCCCAACTTTGTTAATTTTCTTTGATAATGTTTTGGTTTATTACCCCCCCACCCCCACCCTGAACTTGAGGAAAGGGATATTGTTTTTGATTCGGTTTGTTTGTTAACACTTAAGCAGCCAAACTATTGGCTGAATTCATACTAAATTGGGTTTATAGATTAGGACCCAGAACAGATCTCATATTTTGGGAAAAGTCGGTCAAAGTTAAAAAATTTTTATGAATTTTAAAAATATATGAATATATTTTCCCCATTTACTTAGAATGGCTGACATTTGTCTATGCTGTATATGTGTATGCTGACATAGACATGACGACATCAGCTGGATTCATGCCACAATAAGCTACAATATGTGTGAGGGGCGGGGTTTGTAAAATCAGAGTCATGGATAAAAAAAAACTGAATAAATGTTGAGAGAAGTTCAGTCCAAACCATCTGAGGCATTTTATAAACAAATATACCAATTTAAACTAAACTAACCAATGCAGTGATATTTATCCCAATATAAAACTGTGTTCTGACATTAGTCCTTATTGTTTTTATCCCAGACCACGTTAGAAAAGAAACACCTGAATCCAACGTGTCCACATACTTTTGTGCATATAGTGTGAGCAGAGGTCAGATCTAACTTTAGTTCCATTTGTGGTTTGGATTCTAATATTTCCAACCGTATCAGCTGACTGTCTACCTGTCGGTGGTGGTGTCTGCTCGGCCCTCTGGGGCCCCGGGCGTGGCGGGTCCGTGGACGAGGGCGGGGGGGACGGTGGACGTGGTGTCGGCCTTGGCGATGGTCACCTCTTTGGCCTTGCTGACCTCTTCTCCGCAGTGAGGACAGAAGCTCTGACCTTTCAACACCGACGCGCAGGCACGATGAAAACGGTGGGAGATACTGACGTCTGGTTGGCACTCCATGAAGGTCCCCTGCAGAGGACAACAACACCTCAGCTACAGTTCTCATACGACCACGGTGGACTCCGCTGCATTTTCTGAAAACACCTTTGGTTTTCACGTCAGGGTTGTGAACTTCAGTCCTGTTCTGGTCCAGACTGAGCTGCAAACACTGCAAAAATATAACTCTGACCAAGTGTATTTTTCTCATTTCTAGTCCAAATATCTCATCACACTTAAAATGAGACAGAATCACCTTAAGAGGAACTTTTCAGTCAGATCTAAGAACAAATTTTTAGACCAAGATAATTTTCATTTGTTCCAGTGGCAGATTTTTTTTGCTGAATTCAAGATTTTCTTTTTTTTTGCTTAATTCAAGCAAAAAAATAATAATCTCCCAATGGAACCAGTGAAAATTATCTTGGTCAGATTTTGTGAAATAAGATTTTCCAGCTTTATCTGAAATCCACCTGTTTAGGCCCACAGGCGTATGTTTGACACTCCTTCGTTAGTGAGTCAAATGGATAAGTGACATCGATAATGGAACCAGAATCACTCAGTTCTTATCGTTCCCATCCCTGCATTAGAGAAGCGCCCGTAGACTCACGGCTCTGCAGAAGAATCCACAGCCCGGGCAGCACTGGTGCTTGACCATCCCGCTGCGGTGGTCCTCGCACAGAACCAGCAGCTGCACCGAGTTGGACGGACGCATCATCTCGTGTTTGAGGACGGCGCTCTGGCAGCGCGTCAGCTGTCCGTCCACGCTCTCCGTGGCCATGCACTTCCTGTCGGCCAGGATGAGGATCTCTCGGCTCTTGGGCGTCTCCATGCGGCAGCTGCACAGCGGCAGCTCCTGAGCCTCCTCCACCGCCGACTTCAGAGAGTCTGAGGGAAAGACGAGTGGGTGTGGAAGGAACAACAGCAGGAGGGGACGTTTGATTCTCCAGGTGACATCAGTACTCTGAATACGACACATTTAATACAACTACGGAAACTTCCTCCAGTTATAAACTTAAGAAATAGAATAGAATAGAATAGAATAGAATAGAATAGAACAGAACAGAACAGAATAAGCTTTCTTGTAATTGCAAAATACCCTTGTGCAGTGCAATGAAATTTGGTTTAAGTTCTGTAAAGAGACAAAAATACATCAATCACACTCAAGTAAAAAGAGACACACACACACACACACACACACACACACACAAAACTGTGTCCAGTATCAGTAAAATGAGCGGATGTACAGGTGACATTAATGACTATAAGTCCTTTTAAGTAAAGTAGTCGTGTGATGTCCTGAATATGGGTTCTGTTACTATTATTTATACAGCAGCAACATGTATTTACATTGTAAAGTGTCCATGTTTATTTGGTTTGGTTATATTACATTAAACAGGTGGTTCCAGGAATAACAAACCCCGCCCTTCACATGTATCGTAGCTTATTTTGGCATCGATCCCGCTGATGTCATCATGTTCAGGCGTGTGCTGTTTTCTGACTGTGTCCGGGCAGGTTGAAGCGTAGTAACGGTCACATGATCCGGTCAATCCAGATCTGCCCTCTCAGATATGATATCCTTTTATTCTAATGAAATATATATTGAATCATTAAAAAATCCTTTTTATGAGTGATTTTTTTTAAAAATCACTCACTCATTCATTCATTTTCTGAGCCCGCTTTATCCTGGGTCTCAGGGTCGCTGGAGCCTATCCCAGCTACTTATGGGCGAAGGCGGGGTTCACCCTGGACATGTCACCGGTTCATCACAATTACTAGAAATTTCAGGTGACCCTGTTTGAATTCCAGCCGACCCCAAGGCTGAAACACACTGACATAACCAGCACAGACAAATGTCTTCCATTATAAGTCCATTTCTAAAATTCATACAAATTTTTAACTTTGATCTACTTTTGCCAAAATGTAATCACATCTATTCTGGGTCACTGGCAATCTTTAAACCTGATTTGGTATGAATTCAACCAACAGTTTTACTGCTAAAGTGTTAACAAATAACAATACCCCTTGGCTCCCTTTTGGGGGGCGGGGTCTTTACACCTAAACTCCTGAATATTTATGACTGATCATCCATTATGAGGACATTAAACTGTGTTTGTTTGGATTTTGGACTGTTGATTAGACCGAATATATTTTTTAAAAGTCTAATATTTTCTTTTCTGGCTTTTGGTTAAAGAATAGATTATTTAAAACAGAAGCTGACTGGCTGTTATAGTGTAATTTTCTGGTCATTCGTTTTAATTAGGATTTTCCCCAGAGCCTACGGGATCTGCTGGGAGTATTTCACCTTTTTCATGATACACTGATTTTGGAGAGAAAAAAACATCCTAAACAAACTACACATATGAAGCCAGGTGAAAAATATGAAATGGAAATCTTGGAGCTTCAGACCAAACACATCCACATGTCAACATCGGGCCAGTTACCATAGCAACACAGCAAATGTTTTAGGCTTCTCTGTGAAACACGACACCATTATAACTCACACATTCTTTCTCCATTCTGCTCCAGTTTTTTCGTGGTCACCAACGAACAGGTCCCAGCCCAGTGAAAGCATGGGACAGGACCCAATTATCACTGCTTACAGCTTTAGCTTTGGTTCTTTTTTGTCTTTTGTTGAGCTGATGGACATCGATTTCCCCCCTCAGGGACTAATGAAGTGAATTCACCCATCCATTTGCTGAACTGCCTATTCCCTGTGAGGGTTGGGGGGGCTGTCTGAGCGTACCCCAGGCTACGTATGGGTGAAAGTGGAGTTCATAGACGTTTTCCAGACGCGCTGCCAGGTCATCGTAGGGCTGACAGACATACATGCACACATACATACAGATGAACAACCATTCACTCTTTCACACCTAAAAGTGATGCAGTAGAAGATAATGGAAGGAAAAACACTGAATCAATTATGTTAATCTGCATCAGAATATTAAACTATACAATATACTCTACTATTAAAGTATGTCTTTAAACGCACATGATGTAACGTGTTTATCTAATACCTGTTAGTAAAGATATTAAAATGGACGATTAATAAAACTGTTTCAGGGATCAGGAAGAGGAAGAGGAAGAGGAGGAGAAGAAGACAAAGGAGAAGAAGGAGACAACGAAGAAGACAATGAAGAAGGAGAAGAAGAGGGAGACAAAGAAGAAGGAGACGGAGACAACGAAGAAGGAGACGATGGAGAAGACAAAGAAAAAGAAGGAGATGAAGACGGAGAAGAAGAAGACAATAAAGGAGAAGATGAAGAAGAAGGAAAAGGAGGAAAGAGAGATAATGAAGGAGACAACGAAAAAGGAGAAGACGACGAAGAAGAAGGGGAAGAAGAGGAAGGAGATGACGAAGAAGGAGACGACAGAAAAGGAGAAGATGAAGGAGATGAAGAAGATGATGGAGATGACAAAGAAGGAGGAGAAGACGGAGAAGAAGAAAAAGGAGGCGATGAGGGAGAAGACAAAGGAGATGACAAAGAAGGAGATAAAGGAAAAGGAGATGAAGGAGACGATGGGAGGACAAAGAAGAAGG
>JAPTYQ010131827.1:0-14439 GCA_029814465.1 Ostorhinchus cyanosoma | reverse complement strand
CATCCATCCATCCATCCATCCATCCATCCATCCATCCATCCATCCATCCATCCATCCATCCATCCATCCATCCAGGGCTGGGTCACGGGGGCAACAGTCTAAACAGGGATGCCCAGACTTCCCTCTCCCCAGACACCTGCTCCAGCTCTTCTGGGGGGACCCCGAGGCGTTCCCAGTTCAGCTAAGAGACATAGTCTCTCCAGCGTGTCCTAGGCCTTCCCGAGGCCTCCTCCTAATGGGACTTGCTCGGAACACCTCCCCAGGGAGGTGTCCAGGAGGCATCTGAAACAAATGCCCGAGCCACCTCAGCTGGCCCCTCTGGATGTGGTTGAGTAACGTCTGTACTCTGAGCCCCCCCCCCTCGGTGACTGCCCTCCTCACCCTGTCTCTCAGGGTGTGCCTTGCCACCCTGCGGAGGAAACTCATTTCAGCCGCTTATATCCGAGATCTTGTCCTTTTGGTCATGACCCAAAGCTCATGACCATAGGTTAATTAAACATATGTACCAATTTCACCATCAACTTGTTTGGTAAGACACTAGTATGTGATACTACACACAGGATTAGAATAACTAAAATGAAAATCTTTCATTGGCAAAGTCTCAAACTCACACATGTCGGGGTGCACTAAGCCATAACAGTCCATAACAATAGGCATAAAATAAGGTGGAAATACAGTATGACATTCGTCCTTTGTTGTATTTTTTACACTCATGTGCTTTACACCATTCATTGACTCTTTCCTCTTTCCTTTTTCTCACTGTCTGATCTTCTTGCGTGATCATTCATAGATCAACTGAAATGTACCTTCCAGGTCAATGAAGGTTTAAACTAAAGATGAATTATTTAACTGCTTTTATGTGCTGCTCTAATAATATACATTCAAACTGAAAGGAAATGCTTCTAGTTTTTGATCATGGTTACTTTGAACTTAGGTATACTATTACATCCCTATTGGCCACACACTTGTGGTGGGTCATAAATGATAAGTGGTTATTATTATGTTAGTCCATCATTGATTTCACAGAGAACCTGGTGATCCTACACACAAAACATGTCATAAACTCAACATACAAGATCAATGTTTATAGATTAAAGTACCAAACACATATACAATAGTTGAATACACAAATACAACAAAGTAATTAAATGTACTGTAGATAAATCGAACTCTCAGCTTCTGACACTATTATAATATACACCTGGGTTTCACTCAGTAGGTTATCATTTATTTATAGCTTTGTCAGTTTAACACAGCAGCCAAACCAACAGCTTTTTTTCATCATGAGGATAAAATAATAGGGCTCATGTATTTACTACATTTACCAGGTAAACCAGTGTATAACCCAGTGTGGGTATTTATCATCTTTATACAAATGAAAATCTGAACCCAGACAAATCTTAAAGCTTTTTGAGTAAAGTCAGATTAAACCCCCTACTACGATGTAGCACAATGGGTTTTAATTTAATTCTGTAGTAGCTAAATTAACACATGAATAAAACTGTAGATTCTGCAATTTTCATAATTCTGTACTGGTTGAATTAGCATAAATGGAACTTGATTCTGTCAGTCTATGCTATCAGGTAGAGGTGTTAATCTAAGCAAAAAAAAAAAAAAGTCACAGATTCAAATGCAATGTTTGATAGTTTGGATTTAATATTTCTGTCTTGTTATATTCAAAATGTAAAGCGGAAAAAAGTCTGAAAGAGTTAATTGAAGTCAGCCAGCCTAGTCACTTGTCACTGATGACAGTTTCCTCTCATTCTGCGGGTTCTTATTGGGCCTCTGGTGCTCTGCGACTCATTCTGATTGGATCTCGCACAGTTGGAAGGTATCTCCAATTATTGGCCTGTGGCTATGGGATGATAGAGAGTGAGATAGAGAGGGGAAAAAAACAGAAATAGCGAGGACAGTAATGATGAGGAGAGAGAGGAGACGCAGCTAAGTAGTGCAGAGCAGGAGAGGGAAAAGATTGCTTTAGGTAATTAGAGAAGTGACAACTTTGATTTCCACGAGTGGGGGGGCTTTCACTGGCTCTTTCCGACAGCCACCCTCGCACAAATCCACCGTGGCCGAGATGAAAGGTAGTGAGAATGTAGTCGAAGCAAGAGGAGAGGGGGGGGTGAAACCAAGTTGTTGGATTGATAACTGCACAGATGAAAGATGTGCAAGCACTTAAAACAGTGAGATTTCATCTGTTTCAAATGCATGCAGACACAAGCGGTGGGCGATGTATTTACATTGAACAAAGGAGTGTGGTGGGTAGGTAAATCGCTTTTTCCCCCAGTGCGGTTCATGTAAAAAACCCAACTTGCAATCTGTGCCTTAAAGAGGAAGGAGGGCCCTGCAAAGACACCATCTTGTCAGTTACGTTAAGCCTTGTCTTTCCAAGGCATTTGTACCAAGACACCATGTAAAAGAAATGATATAAAACATTTCATACATTTGTATCATTATTTATTTATCTACAACACTGGCTACTGATTTTCTCTGGAGAGACTTTTACGAAATACAAAGGTGATTCGATTAAATGTAGATTTTTCCACAGACGCATTTAGCAGTACATGGTTCAAGGACAATGCTTTGGTTTCTTTTCCTCCACTTTCAAAAACAGCCAGTGGATATGAGAGCAATCCATCTAAAGTTACCTAATGAAAAGTAGAATGAGGCTAGCTTGACAGAGAGAGGTTTCAGTGAGCGGGAGGGGGAGTGGGATGGCCGGTGGCCAATCGTCTCCAATGTAATCTCCATTCTTGTGGATGGATTTCCGATGTGGGTGTCCTGTACAAGGGCATCTGGCTGCCTGCAGAGCTACATGATATACAGTTGGCTCCTTGGAGAGTCTACACACACACTCACATGTACGCACACAGGCGCACACATATGCACCAATTCAGAGGGGGAAACAGGGGGAAAAAGAACAGTGTGTGATTCTTTGGCTGGATTGTGGATGAACTCGAGTTCAACACCTCAAAACATGCAAACACTCAACACCCCCAGCACACCAGGGAACTTCCCTGCTTGTCCTACATCTTACTTTGTGTCTCCCCAAGGTGTCAGTCAATCAGCAGGCCCTTGCCCTGCCCCTAGCACTGCAGCTGTGATACCTACCAGGACAGCCCCATCTTGGCTGTTAGTTCAGTTGATGCTTGAGGCACCAAACATGGGGTGCAGGAGGATGACACAGGAGCTTCCGTACTCCAGGATGGAGATATTATCAATATTTCAGAGGATGATCAGAGCCTCAGGGCCTCCAGAGCTGCAGGCATGTTTGCAGAGAATACATCCACGACTAGTGTGAACTAGTGTTATACAGCTTCTATTTACATACAGTATTCTAGACATCCAGATGAGCATTTCTTTTACCTCATAGAAAACAAGCAATGCAAAAAGATCAGGTTATGATCGTCTTTCTTTCATGTAATCAATCAATCCAGGAAAGTGCGGTGTTTGCAGTGGATAGCATCGTATGTTTGCATGAATCTATGGTCAATATATACAAAGACCTTTAATAGACTTGTGATTATTGCGCTCTCATAAATGGGGAGGGATTTGAGCCCAGCAGAGAGGAAAAAAGTCAAAATCGAAGCAAAACAGGTATGGTAATACAGGTCAAACTTCAAAAATACGTATTATAATGCAAATCAATAGTACATTGAATTCTCTGACTTAATTTTGAAGAGGTTCTTCCAGCACCTAGAAGATGTTTATGAAATAAAGTATAATAAACCTCTGAAGAAATAAGTGCACTGCTCCTTTAAAATCCATCTATAAATTTACTGTAGCTACGGGTGTCCATTATAAAGCTTCTTTATAAAGATATATATCTGCCTCCACGGCTTTTGGACATAATTTACTGGTTTATTTTCCTCTGTCCTATATATCAGATTTCTTTGAGCGTCAGGTCTGATAGCATTGTTTTTCCATCTTTCATATCAAGGAAAGGGAATAGTCTTGGGAATGGAGCGAGTGTGATAATAGAGGTGAGGGAGAAGAGGAGGGCCCAACTGTTTAATCTATCCCCCATTCACATGCAGAGCAGGCTTCAGCTGGTGGAGAGAAGAGCAAGACGGGAAAAGTTTCACTGGTTTACTCCGAATGGCTTATTTCTCCAAGGATCTGAATGCAAACAGATGCAAACAAACATGGAGTACACAGAGGAATTTAGATTTTCTGACACTGTGGTATGGGCTGCACAGAAATCTGTCCAACATAACTTTGTGGCACTGAGGCTTTCCATCAATTTCTGCTGAAATTAAATTCACAACCACTTCCTGCTTTCCATCGCTTCCATCAAATTTTCACCTTCCTTTTCCTTGTCCAAATTTTTTGTTTAAAGTAAATGCAGAAAAACATTGTTGATTAGGATGTTGTCACTCACTCCTGTTTACCAGGGGGAAAACACATATTAGCATAATGTATACACACCTCGCTTGTAGAATTTATTACCCCACCCCCACCCGACAGCCTCTGCGCCTTGCTCACACCTTGCATTAACAACCATCTTGGATGATCTGATCATAAATGGATAGCTCACTGTACGTCAGTTAACATCTGGTGACCAGTCATGATCTAACCACACTTCTCCGTTCTATATGCAAATCTACATTGTGTTTGTATGTGCATGTCATTTCTGTTTGTACACACCAAATGTTTTGTTTTTAACCAGTGGAAGGCAGAAGTTATCTTCCCGTGCTGAGTCTGCTGGGAATTAGAAAAAGAAATGAAAACAAGACGAACTGAATGTATTCATGGCATTCTCCAGACAACACAAACAACCGGAAAATGTCAATATGGGCTTTTTGAAAAAAAAAAAAAAAAGACAGACATGGACAAAACTTTTAGGTTTTAGAGCGTGTGAATGAATGTACTGGTACTTAAACAGGAGTAAACAGTCCTTCAGTTTGGCCTAGGATACATTTGCATACATACTGCTTAAAGAATGTGGCCATATGTGACCCAGACCAGCTCCAAATGTGGTCCAAGTTATCGCATCGTAATTGCATCCTGAGCGCATTCACACTTGTCCACTTGTGATAACACAAGACTCATCACTCACAGTGGATCACACGAGGCACATGTGATAATGCAAAGTCTAAACAGAGCTGTTGTTCTGTGCCTGATGTGTTGATACTGACTAAACTCTGTACTCTCTGGATTTATTGGAATTACCAAATGTCATTTTTAGAGCAAGGGTTAGGTTTTAGCTTAGTTCAAAATAGAAACTGTTTTCATAATAAATTGTACTTTTTGCTTAATGTCTTGAGCTATGGATAGCTTCTGGGGGTACCCTTTTTATAAACTCTTAACTTGCTGGAAATTGTGAATCTATACCTATATACATATTTTAAATGATTTGTAAATAAAATAAAATGAACTGAACTGAAATGTTGGTTGAAAAAGAAAAAGGAATTGACAAATACAGTGAAGTAAAGGTAATCAGAACAAAAGAAAGAAGGGATTGATAAAAGGGGAAAAAAGGAAAGTGAACTCTTTGGCTGAAGCAAGAAAGACAGAACATAATCTACCTGCACTGAAGAAGAGAGGGAAATTGGACAATGAAAAAACAGAGAACACTTGAGAAAGAAAGCAGAAAGTAGGACATACAGTTGTGTGTTGAGAGGAAAAGCCGAAGAAGGAAATAATGGAGAAGGGACTGAAAGAAGTACGGTAGTGAAAATACAGTGAGAGAATAGAGCAGGGTTGGAATTAAGGGGGAAGAAAATCAAAATGGACTTTGGCAGGAGGGTGAGAGAAAGGACAGAGGGAAGAGGGATTTTTGAGAACAAGAAAAGAACAAGCAGGAAGCAGCAGCCGGAGAGAGAGAAGTGGATGAACAAATGAATAAGAAAAAAACAGATGGAGGAGGGATTAGAACGAGATTGAAGGCACAGAGAGAAAAGGCTTCGGTGCACTTTGTGAGGTCCGCCACTAGAGGGAGGACTTCATCTCCTCAGTTGAGTCTTATCATATTTATAATTTGCATGATAAAATGGATCCTTCATGGGACTGTTACTGGAAGCAGCTGCCGTAGAACCACACTTTTCCCAGAATCAGTGCTCGAAGAGGGAGGAGATTTAGTCAAAATTGGAGGACCAGATAGCAGATGCAGCCGTAGGTGGAGAACATTCACGCACAGGGTTGATTCATCTCACCAAGGACCACTGCCTCCCACTGTTTTCCTTTCGCTCTATTTTTATTTTGATCGCCTTTTCTCAGCAAACCCACTACCACACCCTCTTCTTCTTTCCGTGCTTCCCTGCCTGTGTGTGACCAGCTGCATGTGTTTCTCCTCCACTGAGTTGAAGATTGCTGCTGAGCGCCCATGCCATCTCTAAAATGGGGCTGTGTGTGTCGTGGACTGTAATTGCTGCACAGCCGTTCCACACGGATCATCTCAGAGTAGCACCTAGCTAATCATAAGTGTAGTGACAAAACATGCATGTAATTGGCCACACTGGTGTACGAGATATGACAGTTTTCCCTTAATTTAAGAGGGTTAATTACCATGAAAAATGCAGTTTTCCTGATTATCAAAGTGAAAATGGAAAACCTACAACAATTCTACTGCTATAAAAGCGCATTTTAAACAGCTGGTAGGTTGATTTTGACATTTTTGTAAAAAGTGTTTGCAGGCAGGGAAATGGTAACTGCTGCTAATTAGATTTTACAGATATATTTAACTGTATTCCTCCTTCATTTGCTGTACACGTGGTGCAACTGTGAGTCACTGTAACCCATATTAGCCCATTTACAGGTGTAGCACATCATTGACACTGAATAAGGAAACACCCACTTTTACACATTCACCCTGTCTGTCATCCATATGCTTCTCCATCCATCTGCCTCCTCATTTATCCCCGTCCTTTTCCTTTCCACTGCTTCTTTTTCTCTTTAATCCTCATTGTCTTTTGGCTTACTATGGTCCTCTTCTCCATGCATTAAAATCTTCTTATGTTACCATTCAGTATGCACACGTACATACACGCACCTCCTTGGCCTGTGTGAGGTGTTATTGCACAGGCAGGCGTGGGTAGAGAGAACCCTGGGGAGTGGAAGTAGGTACTGCAGAACTGAGAGGTGGTCTATTTTAGATCACTGCAGCAGCACAGAGCAAAGTGAAGTCGTTAAGATGCAGCGTACACTTTGAGCTCTGCTTTGGTCCTGAATACCCCACTACTCTTTTTAACTTGTCTTTCTGCAGACAGTTTTAGCAACTTTCATCAAGCCCAGTTGCACTGCAATGTCACACACTCCCAAGACAGACTCACATGGAATCCCAAAGCCTTCAGTGCTCACACTGTTTGCAGACGAAACACTTCATTAACTAAGCAAAGGCAAGATAACTGCTGCAGCCTATTTTCTTTTGTTCTAATCATTGTGGAATTGTTTGCTTAGTCCCTGAGTCACATGTAACTTGTGTTTCTGGTTTTGAACAAATTGTATGACCTTGTGTGTAACAAGAGGCCAATTATTGATTTCATTTCTAACATAAGCGTGTTGAAAACCGAGCATCTACCACTGAATTACAATGATATGATTTCTAATTTTCTGGGAACCCTCCAGACATCCCTCCTCAAGGACACCTGGGGATTCCCTGACCTCATTTTTTTAGGAATTACAGTGCTAGTATAGTTCTGAAATTTTAGCTTATGTAAAATGGTGTTTGACACAGAAAATAACTCCTAATTAAAGCTCTAACATTGCCACGGCATTCAAAGCCCCAGCCCGGCCACCATCAGCCTTCACCTTCCCTAATTCCAGCATTACTGTCACTGTAAGAGACGTATACAACCTGACCCGAGGTTCACTGAAGAGAAGTGAGGGATAATAAGTTTGCACAGCACTGATGAAACTTCTGTGACACACTGATGAAGTGATGCTAATTGCCTAGGGCCGCTGAGAAGTATCCAATTAATGCACGACGAAGAACCTGGGAAACAGTATGCTGACAGACTCTAAATCCTTTTTGCTTTATTTGGTGTTTTACCTGTCGAGAATTCCTGCACTTTGAGTTTGTCTGGTATTCTTCAGACTGTTGTCAGATCTGAGAGCTGGTGATTTGCTTATCAGCAACTCTGTGTGTGAAACTGGGACCAAAGGGTGTCATCCTTTAAACAACCATGAAATGTTATAGTACTGTTATATCTCATGCTTATGTGAAATAACAATGCTTTACTGCTAACGTGGAAATGTCTTTTTTCTGTTGTATTATTCACAGTAATGTTGTTGTTCAATGATTGCTTTTTCTGTCTTTGATTCTAGCTTAATTTACTTCATTGTGCATTTCTAAAGTGTTTTCACATTCCGGACAGCTATTTCAAGTTAAAATGTAATCATACAATATCTAAATATTTCATAAATCTGTTTAACTTGTTAGTACATTAAAAATAATTTAAACACAAGGTAACTAGAATGCTGTTAACTTGTCTAACCAAACAAACCCGAAAACACATCCTCAAGTTCTTCCTGTCCTAACTAAAGCTGATTTAAAGTACATAACTTGCTAAACTTTTGCCATGTTGCCCTTCTAACCTCTAACCTTTCAACTTCCAGATTTTTTGTAACTTCTCTTAATTTGTCTTCTCTAAATTTCTTAAAGGGAACTTTGATAATGAGCGCCTGGCTATTGCTAGACAAAGAATCCCATACCGACTCGGTCGGGTAGTTGACGAGTGGCTACTCGACAAAGGTAATAAAATCCCTTTAACTCCACTAATGATCTAACCGCCTAACCTACCGTTAACCATCACTCTGGAGGAGGTGCAGTTCCATGTCGCAAGGGTGAAAGTAATTTACTGTTTAACAGAAATGCAGGTTCCCTCTTTAATCCTGAGCTAAAATAACTCTAATAACAATTGGCTGATGCATCATAACCTTTTCTCTCCTTCTTGATATTGATATCTGGAAACCACCAAGGAAAAAAAGCAAACAACAACTTGATCTGTGCACGTCAAATGAGACTAGAATTTAATCAGGCACAGAAAAAAATCCAAAGATGTTCGTCTGCAATAATTGGAACACGAATCATCTGTATGTTGGTACATTCTCCTTTATTGGTGACCAAACATTCAAGGGACTATATCCAAAGCACCTTAAACTGGGGCTGCATCTCTTCAGAGAATTAACCCCCAAATAACCCGACATAACCCCCTAATAACCTGACCACATGTAAATAGACTTCTGATTTCGTTTGCTTCTTTCCTGTGTCTTTTGTTTGACTGGATGTGAACTTGGTCATGAAAACGAAAAAAGACCTGATTACTGGATATTCAAGACAAGGAATCCCCCATGAAAGTCACTAAAAGTTAAAGGGACTGTTGAAGTGTTTGATCAGTAATCACTCTACACTCATTAGACCATGTGGGCGCGTTTGTCTGCCCTACATCATGCATAACCAGCCGTAAGCGCCGAATGTGGTCCCATCAAAGCAATGATTCTTTAACCCTTTGAGTGCCGAATGTCCCAACCTCTTTGTCTTTGTCTTGTGTCGTGTGTTTGTGCTGCTGAAGGTGGTTGATTCTAACAAAAACATTACTATAAGCAAAGCACAAAGCAATAAGACGTTAGTCTCTGTGTTCCAGTGAACGCACTGCAGATACATTTTAATACTGTGTGAGAGCAGATACAGAGCCATTTAATAGGATGAAAGTGACAGTAGAGGGATAAAAGCCTATATGTATGGGTTAGTTTTGCTACAGATTAACACCAAAGACCAAAGATCTGAGATTTTACTGTAAGCGTTCATTTCATTTGCATATGTGATGTATTGAGATTATCCCGAATTAACAGTTTCAAGCATTAGCCATTTAGCTTTAGGGTTCCTAAGAAACAGCATTGTGAATGATAACACATGCAAGGATGGATTCAGAAGATAACATTTGTCTCGAAGAGCAAAATGAAGTATTCATGTGGCAGACAAACAAGATAAATGAAGCACTTGCATATTTATTTCATGGAAACAAAACAATCCTTGCATTCATCTCAAGCTGCTATAGACTTCTCTGCTCTCCTCCGGTGCGTCGCGAATGCACTTGTGCTGAGGGTAGCCAGGACACAAATCAGAATTAAAAAGGCTTGGGAGATGAAAGTTGAATGAAAAACTGGATCAATAAAAAATGACTTACCCACTTACGAAATGATTTGTGCATGCTCTGAAACTCTAAAGAGAATGAGCTTGAAACCATATGTATAATTCTCTTTCTTCTATAGTTTGAAATGAGTCTGCATCCAATCATTTAGATGAGAGCACAGGGATAAAGTAGGAAGACGATATAAACAAATTATTCCTGTCAAACCTCAAGTGAAGGCTTTGATCAAGGAATTTCTTTTATTTGTTAATTTGATTGGATTCGTTGGAGAATGTCATATGCATGTCGTGGACTAAAGCGGCAAAGTGGTTTTGGGAAAGCATTTCTAAAATGCTAGTCATATAAAGGACATATTAGTCGAGGTTATGAAGTGGATTAGTGGACATTTTGGAGCTCAAAGGGTTAAAGGCTGTGAATTGCTTTGATAAGGAAGTGGCTAGTACTGAAAGCTAAGAAGCTGCTAAGCAGAATCTAACCACCTAACAGCAAATCAAACTCCACCCACACTAACCACTGAGGGCTTCTCTTTCCAAACCCCATCACACTTTCCAACCCCCAAAGTGAATTCAACCATTCGGCCTTTTCCCAGCGTTGCCCTGCTGGTGACAAATTGAGAGAGCCCTCAGTTATAACCTTGTTATAAATGATGATTAATATTTGAACGGAATTGGACCTGGATGTCGGTATTTGGAAGAACTTGGACAGGTTGCGTGATCACTCAAGACAAAACCTAAATATAAATCTAACTATGATCTAACTACAACTAAAATCCAAAAGTGGAAACACACCTCCCCATGTCCTCACCTCCCTGTTATGCAGAACTCAGAGGGTTAAAACAAGTAAATAACACCAAATTCAACTAAGACGCACCTGCTCTGGATCCTCTTCTATTTAAACGACATGAATCTGAATGCCTCTTTGAGCATAAGGAACAAAAGAAGGTCCCTTTAACATTTATTGTTTTCACCGCTGATGAAATGGACTGTGTTTCATGTGTAAAGGTTCTCGATGCTGTTGTTCTGTATGTCATTTGCTCTGCAGAGTGAGTGGTGTATGAACGTTTTAATGAGTGGAACAGAATGTGGTAAACAGTGTGGATCAGTTTTCATTTAATAGCTGTGCAGTAATGGTCCAGCCTCTGTTCCCAATATGTGGTTTTGGTGTCCACACCCAAGGCCTCAGAGGTCTTTACTTGCTTTCAGGCTATTGACCGTAGAGAACAAAACCATCAGCCCACTGGGTTTCCTCTCATTCTGCTTAAAATGGTTCATCAATTCCGTAACATCCTACAAGCATGGAAAAAAAATCTTCCAAATTTCATCAATACTTGAAAAAGTGTGCATAATAAACTTCATGTGTGTCTTTTACTGAACAGAGTGGTCATGCTAATCACTCACAATCACTCTCAGGGTATAATGGAAGTCATCAAACCCTGCAGTGTCCTGAAGGAGAGCACTGCTGTGGCACTGCACTGTGTCACTGCATCTCATTCCGAAGCCCTTATCCCATCTCCCCTACAGTGTGTGAGGCAGATCAGAGTGAACATCTCTGGCCAACTCTGTGCATGCTGACTAAATCCAAAATGGCAGCCATTACAGGGACCCAATGGAGGGGAAAAATCAGACTCCCAAAAGTTTCCAACAGCTCTATCTGAGCCAAAACTTACTCAGATGCATCATTCGCTTTTTGTATGATGGATCTGTCATCCCAGGTTTCTTCTCCTTCCCTGCCTAGTGTACTTCGTATTCTCCTTATATCTTGTTTCATTATTCCGTCTTGACCATCAAAGTCAGCCCTCGCTGAAAGCTTGGCAAGTAATTCCTTTCGTCAGTGTTGCTTGTTTCTTTCGAAACAATAATAATGTGTTGCCGCTTCCTGATCTCCTCTGGGAACCCCACTAGAAAATAAAGATTACAAATAACCAGCAAGAATCAATTTCCCTCAGTTGTTCCTTTAGCAGATGAGCAGAGAAGTGAATAAATCTCCCAGAAGAATTGGAGCCTCTCATCTTTTTCTGGCAAGGAGACTCTCCCTCTGGAGCTTTTGAAGAGCGTGATGATCAAGCTCCGAGTTGTGCTACATGAGCACGAGAAGAGCAGACAGAAGGACTTGGACATCAACTCACCGTGGCCTAAAAAGCAAGCATGAGAACCAGGTTTAATGTTCAGTATTTAATGACCTGGTAGAGCTCCTCCACTCCCTAATCGAAAGCAATCAAGTCCTCCCACTTGGTGTGGAGCCAGAGCCCAAAACAACATCTCCAGGCTGGATGCTGGTCCAGATCTGCTTCCAACTTTATTTCACTGCTGCTCTCACTTAGAGCCACAGTGAATACCAGGCCAATCCCTCTGCAACTGTATTCCAGCCCTATTCACAATGAACTTTAAACTTTGTGAGACCTTCAGTCATATTAGATTATTTTAAAATGTTTTTATCATGCACATATTTGGGGTAAGTAGAAGAAATTGTATGCATTTAAGTGAGCTTGCTCATGAGCAAGAATTTCAAAAAGCAGCTCTGTAGCTGGGATGAAGCCGCACAACGCTGTTATTTCATGGTCCCCTACTATGAATTGGCCTAAAAACAGTACAGCCACAGCTGGAGCGAATAAAGAGAGAGACTGTCCCCGGCTAATCATATCACTATCTCTTTTTATGTCTCTCCTGCGACAGTATGACTTGTTAAAGATCTACACTACAGATATCAAAGCTACAGCCATGTCTGATTAAATCTACTGTCTCCTGAGTGCTATAGATTCACCACCTCAATGTTGGCGCCCTCAGCTTCCTTCAAGGACCTCGGGGCTCCACGCAGCCTCACCAGGGTCTAAGTCTAACTTTATGCTGCATTTGGATCCTCAGCTCTATTGTCAAACACAATTAATTCATAGTGTTCTTCCAAAACCAGCCCAACTTCTGAGGACTAAAAAAGCAAAACGCTCTTAATTACCGAAGAGAGCCTTGTGCAGACGAGATAACTTGGGAACACTTCATAATCGACTTTGTCAGCATCCCACCCCACCCTCATTATGCTCCAGTCTTCTGCGACTTTCTTCCTCCTTAGACTTTTTTCCTTTGGAGAAGAAAATGGAAATAGGAGGAGTGCCTGTTTGTTGATACAGATACTAGAAATTCTGCAGGCGCATGGAGGATTTACGAACACAAACCCATAAAGACTGTGTGCACAGAAGTCCAACACTTCTGTTGTGCACATCACAAAGCCATGTATTGACAGAGGTGTATTCTGGGTCATCCCTCCCACCCGGCTACTTGGTTAAGAGAAAACATTTCAGATAGAAGCTTCTTGCAACCATATGGCATCCCTCCTCTTTCAGAGATAACAGAGGTAGAAGGAGGATGAGAGAGGCGTAATGATGATAGTAGTGGGAGAAGGATAGCGCTCTCTCCAACCGCAGTCCTTTTCATATCCCATCCACCACTGATGCTACACTTAGATCATCCCTTCACCTCCCCATACCCCCTTCAATCTCCCTCTTCCTCCCCTTTAACTGTTCACCTCCTCCAGGTTAGCTGCACATAGTGAGGGGAGGGGCTAAGTTTGGCAAGAGAACAGCATCAATAGCACCGTCCCCTCCCTTCTTCTCCTCCTACATTCTCATGGTTGAAACGGACTTACAGCCATTATTTCACAGCCTCCAACAAGCAATCTGTGCATTAGCTAACAGAGCATGGCCCAAGCCCAGCCCACTACCCAACTCAGCCCAGCTTGTAATTACTGACCACAGCTCATGGGAGATGAGCCATTTCTGTCTGTGTTTAGAAAAAAAAGTTGATGAGCATGGTGCAGCGATGCAAAGCTGTGAATACAAACTTGATATTACTCATATTACTGCAGCAGTCACAAAGTGAACGATGCCTTCCATGTTCCCTGTACCAGATGGACACACAGATGTACAGAGCTGGAATAACCACCACAACTGAACAGACACAAAAACTCCAATTCTGATGGGAGTAAAAAATGTCAGTAAAATAAGTCTGACTCAGAACTAGAGTGCAGTCTGGTGTGGTTAACACCACAGAGCTTGTTAGGATCCTTGAATGTGGCAACGTTACAGTTTGTCTGAAAGAGCAAAATGCAATCAGACAGCCAAACAGGTTGTAATCAAATGGTAAATTAGCCATGGTATTAAAACCACTTAAGTGTGGAGATCAGAAACTAAATGAGAAAAGTTGTGTTTACTGCATTAATCTATTATAATTATCATAATACAGTAAAATCAATCAATCAATTCATTAAATTGTATTTATAGTGCCAAATCATAACAAAAGTTATTTCATGTTACTTTACATATGCAGTTGTGGAAAAAATTATTAGACCATCAAAAGTC
>JAPTYQ010131507.1:0-14494 GCA_029814465.1 Ostorhinchus cyanosoma | reverse complement strand
AGTTAATCATTTCTTCCTTGTGCCATTTCCAACAAATCCTGAAAATTTCATCAAAATCCGTCCATAACTTTTTGAATTATGTTGCTAACTAACGAACGGACAGACAAACCCAGGCGAAAACATAACCTCCTTGGCGGAGGTAACTATGGACTATACTAACCAAACAAAAGCTACTATTTATCAATTACAACTATCAAGGCCTATCTATTTCTAACAAACAATACTATCTATACTAAACGCTCGAATAAACTACACACCTGGCGATCGAAAACACACAGGTACACAGTTGGAAGCTGGCAGAGCAGAGAGAGAGCTTGCTGCTGAACCCAGAGCCATTTTTAAATGGCTCTGGGTGCTCTGAAGTGATCGTATTTAGTCTGCAATGACTTTGTGTAATGTGTTGTTTTACTGTTGTAGAGGAAAGCTACTATGAATCCATTACCTGTGGATCTGGCTTCTAATCCCTGATGTGCAGTGAGTCTGATTTACAGAGATGCTCAAACAATCAATTTTATTTATATAGTGCCAAATCATAAAAGTTATCTCATGTCACTTTACATATAGAGCTGACTGAAACCAGACTCTTAACTCTTTTGTTGGAGTGTAAAACTTTTTGCAATTTGTTAAAAGTGGGACAAATTATACCATAATGTAGGTACATAGTGGATGCGCTGAAGCTTTTCTTTACTTTAGGAGGACAGTGTCAAAATACAATAACGATATTGTGATAATGTCAGTCCAAAATGATGGAAAAAATGCAGAGTCTCTAGCCAGAAAACAACAACCAAAAGCCTGTTTCTCTTATTTATTTCCGTTTGTGTTTGTGTGAGCGCACACGCATATATGTGGGTGTGGTGGGGGTTGGTGGTGGTGGGGTGTACTCATTTTATATTTTATATGTAAAGCACTTTGTGCTACATTTCACTGTATGAAAAGTGCTATATAAAGATTGATTGATCGATTGATTGATAAGAAACACAGGAGAAATTTTGTTATAATTTGGTTGTAAAACAACTACATTTCATAAGTGTTGAGAAAATTGTGAGTCATCATATGATCTTTGCCAGAGCACCCAGGCCTAATACAGGTTATGTTTTGACGTTGGTGTATGCTGGTTTCCTGCCTTTATGGTAAGAAACATCAGCTACACTTCTGTCTATTGTAGTGATTGAGGATGTGTTAAACACTGTTGAGGACATGTAGCACTTCACATATTTGGAGACACCGTTTTCACACTGTACAGTATCACAGTAGTGAAACTTCAGTGTGTGCCGTTAGAGCTCGAACGCTACTGACTGCAAGGTCAAGTGTCACGGGATATGTACGACAAGATAAATGAGTTTTATAGGCATATTTTTACTTGTAAGGGTATTCTACTGTTAATCACTGGAAAACAGTTTATCCATGATGTCTCACACTAGTCTATAGTGTTAAACTAGTTTTAGTTCAGCTAAGTCGAATCAATCTAATGGAGATAAGAATGTTTCTTTTGTTAAGACAGACTTAAAAGTTACCTTCTCCCATGCCAACATTGAATCATAACGTGTTAAAACAGTACATGTCAGTTTCATAGACTAGTAGCACTAGGTGACAAAAAAGAATTAATAATTACAAATTCTATGTAAACAAAATGAAAAGAGAAAAATATTTTAAAGATATAGTGAAATATACAGGCACATAGATACTGTCAGCATTGAGCAAAAAAGTTTTTAGAGATGCTTCCGATAGTTTTTTCTTTTTTCTGAACAGGCATAGGCTATAATGGATGTGGGAACTGTTTCTTCATATAAATTCTGATACAGTCTGATATTTCACATGCCTGATCAGACTGGAATGATCTTCAGTATCTATCAAATCGGTGCATAAAAACACACCTGTCTTTGTCAAATTTTGCCATTTTCAAAGTGCAGCTGAAGCTAAGAGGTTGTTCTTTCACAATGCGAGGAAAACTTTCAAAGCCATACTGCAAAGACAGCAGAAGGACAATGACAATCCTGCCAGTGCACAACAGAAACATTCACCCTCATTCTGGCAGAGTACCTTCAATGAGCTGGAGTAAGCTGAAGGTCCAAACCCACTGCCTGAATGCCAATGCCTAGAAACATACCAATCATAAAAAAAGAGGGAAGTAGACAGTATAAGCAGTGGGCAGGGTCACTGCAGGTAAACACATCACCACACAGTGACAGAGGGTCACAGGTGATGACGGTGGGTTATTATTGTTAGGTGTGTAGGGATATAAAATCTTTAAGGACAATGCTACTTTGCCTCCAAAAGATCCCACTGTAAGTATTAAAATTCTTTCTGAAATTAAAAGTTTCCGTTAAATGAAGTAAGCTGAAAAACGTTAATCCCAGACTTATGGCTAATGAGTCCTACTGAAAATAGCTGAAAGCTTACAACCCTTGTGCAGCAGGTACATGTCAGTGAATCCCGGTTATTGATTTATGCCTTGGACTTACAGGCCTCTGATCCATACACTGCATTGAATACTGCTGTAATATTTCTAGTCTGTACCCTCACTGACAACTGAATGCATTTATTAAGAAGATTTACCAAAGACACCCCCTTTGCCAATAGAAACACCCCTGCAGCTAACAACCATAGATCTAGATACTACGGTTAACAAAAGGCACATTCAGTGATTTGATGTTTCAGTAGTTTGTCATGGTACAGACAGTGGCTGCTGTGTTTGCAGATTAGGTAGGTAAAGCTTTCTTTCAGCTATGTGATAAGGAGATCAGACATCTAGCCCACTCTGTGGTCTGAAATTTCATGATCATGAACATCTCAATCTGTGCAACAAGTGCAACTAATGACTGTGTGTTGGCTTTTTTTTTTTTAAACAGCCAATGTAGATTTCTGGGTCAACATGAATGTTGACCAACTTACAGTTTAATGGACTACTTATTTCAGTGACAGACTTGATGGGATTTCTCCATAATTAGCAGCACCCCTGGGTCTCCTAGATTGTCATTTCACATCATACTGACCTTCAAATGAGAAAAAGTAGCCCAAAGGTGGTGAGGAGAAGGAATCGCTACATTGTTGAGGTCAAAATGTGGCAAATTATTAAATAGATGCAAGTGCCACACAAACTGACTGCATCATGCTACATCTCATCAATTGACATAAAATATAAAACAGGAAATCGACACTCAGAGAAAATGTGAATCACTGTATGGCCAGGGAATAGGACAGCATTACATCCAGACATATCAAGTGAATCAGGCGGGATCTGATGCATTTTGATATACATTTAAATTATTTCAATGCTGTAAAATAAAAAATGAATATTTGATGAGCTAGTTAACTAGAGACAGAACCCGCATCTACAAATAGAGCCTGTTTCCAGTTATTCAGCAGAGTCATGTACGTTCATTACGTATGAACACAGTGATGTTGAGGGGCAAAACCATCATACCATATTTAGATAACTTAGATTTTGGAGCTTATTACTCACTGTTCCTCTTCTCCTGCAGAAATTATTAGTCACTCACATTCTGGAATGTTTGGAATAATACAAACGAACAACTCAACAAATGTGAAGGTGTGTAATGAAAGCAAAAGAGGATTGCAGAAGAAGAACATCGTGTTATGTGAGAATGTTCAGTATGGGGGGAAAAAACGTTCTGTGATACTTTCTCATTTGTTCTTATTCCCATTAATGACACAACATATCTGATTTCAGATACTGAAATGCAATCTCTAAAAACACACCAGACATCCAGTTCTTTCATGAAACCTGTTCTGTGTCAAATCTTTTCAGCTTCCTATAGCTGATGAACTAATCACAAGACCTCCATTGTTTTGGAGTGCTGTATGTACCATAGGGCCATCCATCAAATTAACATCCATGAAATGACGAATAGGCTAAATATGCAACAAAACGTATATTCTACGTTAAATACAGGAGTGATCAAATACAACTTATATACAGGAAACCAGACAAGCGACCAAAAGCTACTGCAAACAGCTACGGCAATAAGTCTTTTCTTCATCTCATTTAATTTGTTTGATGATATTCTTTGGCTGACAGTCTTATCCTGGCTTTCCAGGAACACTGCTTGTGTAAAATGTGGTTTGGACTTTTCTGTCTAAACATAGCAGGATTTCAGTGCTGACACATCTGTAAGGCAACCCTGTGGAAAATGTAGCTCGTGATTTAGTCATTGACTTTTATCACGGAGAGCTCACATATGGCAACTGTGAGTGAGGTTATAAATAGAGGAAGGCGGAAAGGATAAAGCATTGGGAATATGGTATTATTCAAGTGACAGACAAGCTACAATTAAAAGTTAATGTTTGTTATGTTCTGCAAATATTGACCAGATTCGAGTCTGTTTTCTTACACGTTCACGCTTCGGTAGTTAGCTTTCAGTTAGTTGGTAAACTCAGGTTCGGGCAGGTATAGCATCTGTTTATTTTATTTCCTGAAGTTTCACGTCGTTGCTTCTACCCTTTTTTTCCAATCCATTTTCTGCTTCGTGAACACTCCGTCTAAGTGTACAGTACTGTTATTTCTGTTTACATCGACATGTCAGTGAGGTTAACTACCTAACAGCGTGAATAAACTAGCTTACTTGTGACGGTTAGATGACAAACCGTGATAAAATATACACACAGGAAAAGTCGCTTACTTTAAGTCGTCCTTCTTCGGTCCAGGCTCACTCCAGAAACAGCGCGAAGTTTAGTAAATCCATGTGTTCGGTTGCTAAATATAGTTATTTTTTTAGAGTGTTGTTCTCGTTGTCACTTACTTCGCCGACAACTCAAGACTAAACGTAAACCAAAAGCAGTGTTCGCGCTGACGACGCTGCTCTCGAGTTTATAGAGAGGGCGGGGCGAGGCGGTGTCTGTGAGCGTGCGTCTCAACTCACCCCAACACTCCCGCGAGCCAATTTATACCACTACGAACATCCAGTTTCGGGTCTATAACGTCTATTACGGAACAGGATTAGGGCCACTGGCAAAAAAAAACTAAGCAAAAATTTAATTCAAGTCCAATATCTATTTTTTTTTATATAATTATTATTCTGAGGGGGAAAAAAGTCAGAATTCTGACTTTTTTCTTAGAATTCTGACTTTAATCCCAGAATTCTGACTTTGTTTCTCAGAACAACAATAAAAAAAAGATATTAGACCTTATTCCCCCCCCCAGTGGCCCTAATCCTCTTCTAGTCTGCTATGTTTATGCCCCAGTTGTTTTCTGCAGGTCTTCCATACAGACCACATATCACCTGACCAAACTGGTTCTCCTGATGAATAACCAGATTAGATTATATAAACAGCTTCTTTAAAAAAAAAAAAAAAACAGCTCTAATGTATGTAAACGTCGTCAGGAGTGCAGGGGTGTCAAACTCATTTTAGTTGAGGAGCCACATCTGAACCAATTTGATCGTAAATGAGATTGATCAGTATAGTAATAACTTAATAAGTTATAAATAATAACAACTCCAAATGTGTCTCTTGTATTTATTTTCATGCAAAAAAGTAAAATGGAGTCACTTCAATAAAAAAAATTTTAATAACCTCAACAACTTGCCTGCCTGAAATTATGGCTCAATCATTATATTATACATCTGCATTTGAGATGAGATTTAAACATTTGGAAATTTAGAATCTGGAGTTGCCATTATTTTTAGGTTATTTTGCCATTATTTCTATGGTTTGACCCACTTGTGATCAAATTGGGCTGCATTTTAGCCCCTGAACTGCAAAGAGTTTGCCATCTTTGATCATTAACTTCCTCAAATTCATCACACAGGCCAGATTGAAGCCTTTGGTGGACTGGTTTTGGACAACAGGCTGTGTATTTGAAACCCCTGCACTAGTGTGTTATTTTGCAAAGGAGTGCACTGAAGTTATTTACAGCCATGGGCCAGCATGTCACCATGAATGTATGTGGCCACTAGAGGGATAAAAAAAAACACATATACATGGACAGTCATGGAAAAAATTATTAGACCACTTGTTTTCTTCAATTTCTTGTCCATTTTAACACCTGGTACAACTAAAAGTACATTTGTTTGGACAAATATAATGATAACAACAAAAATAGCTCATAAGGGTTTAATTTCACAGCTGATATCTGTCCATTTTCCATGGTTTTCTCGATAATAACCAAAATCACTTCAGTTCTTACATCACTGGCTATGGGATTGTACTGACAAAAACAGTGCTTTTATTCATTCCATGTTTTCTTTTCTTTCTGTTTTAGTCACATGATACACAGGTGTTAGGACTTGATGCATAACTGTTGTTTTTGATGACTTTTGATGGTCTAATAATTTTGTCCGCAACTGAACATCTATTAGTGCACATTAATTTACATTTGTACAACATATATTTGCCCAGAAAGAAGTGAGAAGAAATACAGCTAACATAACCCTTATTTACTCACACCCCCATTCCATCATCAAATAATCAGTCTACTCATAGTTGTTGAATAAGTCTCTGCAGCACCAACATGACCAGACTTGTGATGATTTTCACCTTTTTTGAGACTTTTTCACCTCACTCTCCAAAAATGAGGTGATACATGGTGAGGTAAGATCATTTTGGTGTTGGTGATGTGCATGATGAGAGATGCAGTCCACTGAGACCTTCCACACAAAACGAATAGCAATTTTATGGTCTTTACAAAAAATTGCATCCATAACACATAGAATTATCTTTTTAACTGACAAATGTCATGTATATAAGTAGTGGCTCAATTTCAATGGGATCAAATATGTATTTGTCTCTTAACATTGATATTTCTTCTGAAGTTGGGTTCCTTGGGCCACATGGGAAGGGGCAGGACTTTGCCTCTATTGACAATACAAACAGGATGGAAAACAGGGGTGATTTTCCTGTGGTTGTTTTCTCTATAAAAACAGAGTCAAGCTAATAGAAGAATAATGTAAACCTCTGGTTCCAAACTTTTCTTACATCTTCAGGACCCAGATTTACAAAACGTGTCATAAATAACCACAAAATTTCTATTTTATCTGACTCTTCCATTACAGATATAAAACACATACCATTTTATTCTTGTTAAAAGTCTTTTCACCTGTATTTGTTGAAGTAAATGTTTAATAAATCCTACAGGGAACACTCTTCTAATTGAATGATGATGAATTCCCATATCTTTTGTGTCATATGTCATACCATTGCTTGTATTCTATTCAACTCTTGTTTGTCCAATTGAAACAACTCAGCCAAACAGTCACACAAGTTTGGGAAAGGCAAATGTAAACCATCCGCTGACGAAGCACACAAAGACCCTGTGTTATTTTAAGTGACTGCCTGAGTTTTTACTTGAAGAAGAAAACTTGAAGGCACAGATAAGTAAACATTGAGCTTAAAACTTCATGTAATGAATGATGCAGTCTGGGGAAAAGTATGTGTTAAGTTTTGGGTGTTTTGATAGCTATAAATGCAGTTTGTTCATGAATCCAACCTGCTGTCGATAGTTTGGAAAATTAATATTGCAGACAACCACTTTAAGCATAAGTATATTGTCTGTTTAAGTGGTCCCTCTCAGTGTTTTACTCTCACATGGTCCATGGTGTTTTTCTTTATTAACATTACTGCATGCATTAAAGTAAAAAAAAATGTGAATGGTCCTTGCCTGAGTTACGCAACAGATATTCTGGGCTTGTTTTGTTAAAGGTTAACTGTGCATACTTGTATACTTATTATTTGTGACTAAAAATTAACTCAAATTAACAGGCAAAGAGGGGAGGGAAAAACTGTTTTTGTCTCTGAAATGTAGTAGAGCAGAAGTGGAAAATTACTCAAAGTTAGTAGAGAATGTTAAATTTGTACTTTATTAGAGGGTTTGAACACTTTTCCACTACTACAAAATGATGCAACCATGTGAGATACTGAAAACTATTGTCAAAACCTGCACTAAGCTAAAATTGAAAATGATAAATATGTGAGTTCTTTATGCTGCAATGTGAATTTGGTGTTTTGTTTTGTTTTTTACACTGCAGCATTAAAACTAAACTTATAGAGGTATAAAGTTCAGACTCATTTATCCTGATGGTAGATTTGTTGATGAACTAGTTTGAGCCGTTTGTGTGTTGTGTTCACTGGATGTGGGGTGCCCAGACAGCAGGGGGCCATTCCCTCTTCATTTAATGACCCAAGCCAAGATAAAGAGGGTCTGCTTTGTGGACGCCTGCATCCTCTTATGCCTTTTGTTACACAGACCTACAGCTGGTCACCCAACGGAGACAATGGACACCCAGCCTGTGCTCATACATAAGTGTGTGATTGAATTTCCCCTTTACTCTTTGAGCCTGTTTATGTTCTGTGACTGAGGCTAAACCTGCGAGGTGTTCCTGCAGAATAATCCAAATGAAACTGACATAACCGTTCTAGATTCCTGCTGAATAATACAGTTGTAGTTTGTGATGGCACACTCATTACCCCGCCCCCTGAAAGGGAGGCAAGGGCTATTGTTTTTAGTTCAGTTTGTTTGTTTGTTAACACTCTAGTAACAAAACTATTGGCTGAATTCATACCAAATTGAGTTTATAGATTGCAAGTGACCCAGAATAGATGTGGTTACACTTTGGGAAGAGTAGGTCGAACTTAAAATTTTTCCTTCTCTTTTTTCTTCTCCCATTTCCTTATAATGGGTCGCATTTCAAATGTCTATAAGATCATCAATTTTTTTTAAATTTATTTCAAACTTGACACATATATAGAGGTAATTGATATGCTGACATCAGCACATGGATAGACATGATGACATCAGCTGGATCGATACAAAGATAAGCTACAATATGTGCGAGGGGTGGGGTTTGTTGTGCCTGGCACCACTGGTTTGTTATATTTCTGGTGCATTAATGAGGATAGAAGAGGCTCAGCACACTGTGTGCACTTACAGGTCATGACACAAAGTGCCGTTCAATAAAAATTAGATTTCATGGGGGTATAATGGACATGGGAGCCATAACAGAATGCACAGGTAGACAACAGGAGGTTAAACACTATTTTATAGCACAAGATCAAAACTCTGTAAACAGAACAGGATATAACTGCTTCAGTTGACAGTCCATTCATAAAACTGGAGTTAATTGTTAATTATTGTAATGTATAAGATCTGTTCTTGCTTGTGCTTTGTGAAGGTGGTTTTCAGCCTGTTGTGTGCTGGGAGGTGGTTTTCTGTTGATGTGAGCCCACTCCTTTTCTAAGTTAATTATTGTTGTTGCTCTACAAGAGCAAGAAGCAAGGCATTAAGAATAAAAGGATTTTTGCATGCCCCCCCACAAAAAAGCACAAAACAAAAACAAATGAAACACCCAATGGGTAAAGGGTACAGGCTGTTGTCATAGATGTAACTGAAGAGACACTTTTTAGCCACCTCCAGACACAGACCCTGCATAAGCACAAGAGCATTTATCTTTCACGCTGTCAGTCTGGTTCATTATTGTTGCAAGAATGATGAACATGTAGTGTAATATTTATATGATAGATGAGTTTTAAATTACATTTTGCTCTACAAAGAAAAAAAGAAAAAGTCTCCGGTTGCCCATCATAATAACCTCATTTTTTACATCTCCCATTACTGTCATTCATATAATTATACAATACATTTGCATATGCTCAGTGCCCTGCTACAGGCAAAGGGTAATTGGTGTATGCACATTACAGTCAGTGCCAATCACAGTGCCATAATCATTATCACTGGATCAGAGCACAAGGTGTTTGTTCCAGCCCATGATGCTAACAAGAATGGATAGGATGGCTGCGGAGGCGTGGGTGTGAAAGGGCCAACGGACAGCCAGGACTCAGGTGTCCTTCTGTCGGCCTCACAGAGTCTCAGGTGGTCATTCAACCGTTGTTCGGCGTCTACGTAATCACCCAAGGGTATCTGCTGAGCATACATTGGCACTTGAGGCTGCTGCTGCCACCCAGCTGCCCGTGTATCAGGTTTAATTAAATTGAGGCTAACTCAAGGCTGTGTTAATGGAGTGTTGGAAAAATGAGAGTGTAGACTAAAAGAGTCAGAAGCTCTGATAAAACAAAGGATTCAAACAATTTATGATATGACAAATGAATTATGAGTTTCCTGAGATTAGAGTAGTGACTTACAGGAAAAAAGCAACAATGCACCAGTAAATACTTAACCACAATGCTAATCTTGACTCCATTTTAGTATGTTAGAGTTCATTAATGAATAAATGTCTCTGTAACTGATAATAATGTAACTGCGCTAACTTCCTCACCCTCTCTGTCTCTGTCTCTGTGAAATCCTTCCAAAACAGAACATTATCGATGTTAATAATGGAACGTGAGCTTTCCTTATTCCAACAAATGAGTGGGCCAGCATTGTTTGTCTCATTTTATACAAGACTTTTCGGTATAAATGCATTTTATTAGACTTTTACAGCTCAGTCTGCCTTACTTTGCTTCTTCCAAGCATCGTGTGCATATTTAATTAACTTCTCGGCTGTAGATGGTGTGGGTGCCTCTAGGCAAACAGGGCCAAGACTACATACAAAACAGTTTCCACCACTCAGTGATATACACACAGAACTTCCAGTACCACAGAAAACCCAAAGAAACCGGACATAACACATAAACTACTAACCAAAGAAGTAACAGTTACTGTAGTATAGATGTTCTGTCAGAATCACAGTCATGTAATTTTCTTTGTAAGGATATCCACTGATGTAATACATTCCCACATTAACTATTAACACAAAGGCTGAATCCTCAACCAGCCATAAAGTATGATGAAATTCCTAAATTTCACAATGAGTCCTTCCCACTTTTAACTGCCTTGATAACATGTTCCTGTATATCTGAAAACATCTTTCTGTCTCAGCTTCTCTTAGGTTCAGTTGGTTCAATCTGATCAAATAGAGAAACAACTTGTATATTACCTTTTGTCAAAAAAAACAACAAAACTATAAAATGTACACATTCATCAGCATGCATATTTTGACTTCTCCAAAGTGCAAAGGTGGTTTTGGGTTTTTTTTGGCTATGAAATGAAGTCAGACATGTTTTTGTTTAATAATCTGGCCTTTACTGTGTTTTAGTTGTTATTACCGGTATTGTTGTACATGTTCAGGTAGCCACATGAGTGTAAATACTTATTCATGCAGGATAAAACTGCTGTTTACAAAATAATTTAATCATTGTGGCAACATGATAATGATGTAAAATGTCAAATCTCATGGAAATAATTCTGTACTAACACTAAAAATTGGTATAAGTGAGTCATCTGTTTGAGGTTGATGTACTGTAAGGGACTATCCACTTCCTGAAAAGGGGAGATGCATTTACTCAGAAATGAAACTCTGAGAAACACGGTGCTATATTTGTGCTGCACAGACAGATGTAGGCCTGATATTTTCAGGTAACTTGACTCTAAGTATCAGGTCAAACAGAGCCTAACACTGAAAAGTTTCACGCATTGGATTTCTATTTGGCTATCAAATTGGAGTTGTATTTGTCTGGTTTAATTCTTAACATGAACTAGAACTGGAAACATATGAGGCCAACCCACATCACAAGGGCACAAAAGTCATAAAAAACCCACAACAAACTGCTTTAAAATGGCAGTTTTAGGTGCTACTACATTTAGGAAATTCCCGAGATGTCTCCGGGCAGCATGACATTGTTCTTCAGAGTCACCCTATAACGTTTATGATACAGGATATGTCGTTAAAAAAACACCTACTTTAGATGTCTTAAAGAAGACTTCAGTTGTATCCCATGTCCTGGGAAAATTCTTTGAATAACTTTGTGATGGTATGTAACAAATGGTTCATTTGATGAGGATTGCAGGACAGTATCACCTATTCCTGTGCTGCATATTTAAAAAGATGCTTGAATTAACCAGTGCATATTAACCAGAATTACCTAAAGAAAAAGAAAAAATGTTTAATATTTTACTCATTTTTAAACTGATGAGGACTTCTGTGACAACAGTGGGACGGACACAATATAAATAAAAATCGAATACAACTAGATTAATAGAGATATTGTGTCTGATTTAGCCAACAAACTGGTCTTTTACTCTATTTTATGTTTTCCCCATACTTTCTATAACCTGCACCATCTTTTTAGTCTAAATATCTTTCCTGATATGACAAAGAGCCGCAGATGTACAACTATACGACACTGCAAATGAAACATCACTCCCTCTTTTTCTCTCATACAGTATCTCCAGTTGAATATAGAATGGGTGAAATTCTGTGTCATTTGCCCGTTCAAAGTTCCTGGTGGAGCAACAATAGGAGCTTTGTAGCTCTTTGCCTAGATCCTGGCAGCGATGTCCTTGGGTCCTGTGACTTTGGGTCCCGAGCGTCCATCTGCTTGTTCCTCTAACACAGTCCGTCCTCTCTTTGGCTTTGATTGGTGTGGACGGATCAGAAGGCCATCTGACCACAGACGACCCATAAAACATATTGTTTATAGTTCTAAAAACGTGACCTATTATGGAGGCAATTTTCAGATATCCAATAGAGGCTGTATATTTTAAAATCTCATGGGTGTGTTCAGTTATGTTGGTAAATGATGGCGCAGTATCTCTCACTGGTAGCTTACATTTATTTACAAGCAGTAGATACATTATGATATATGGCTGAGCATTAATGGAAAACATGAAAAATGGTTGCATTTTCCTGTTCAGTAAAAACTGAAGGGCTATTTGCTCACATCAACCACATTCTGTCTTGTGATTGTCATCTACATCAAGTTTAGTGTCATAACTTCCTCTTCACATGCAGACTATATTTCATTTAACCAGCCAGAAATAAATGCCGACAAGAAGAGAAAGTATCAAAGTTTAAGCCCAGGCTATTCTGGTCAGGTAAAAATGTATGAGTGATGGGTGGGGTCTAGTTTTGTGTTATGTTGTAAATTGCAGAATTAATGGTGAAACTCACTGTAATGAGGTCTAAAACATGAAATCAGAGGAGGTTCCGCAAAGAATTGTGACCGAATGCGTGTTTCGAGTCATAAACTGTAAATGCAATGACGTGAATGTGAGTGTGTCAGAGAGTTCATATTTTAAGACAATCAGTCAGTGTCTATCTGTGGACGCACTGTTTGAGATTCAACATATTGTTCAGGTGGACTGTTCACATAATATACATCACAGTGAGGAGATTATTATCCAGAGTCAATATGTGAAGCTCAGCCTGTGAACAAAGCATGTTCTCAGAGCTGCTGGTTAAACTGTTAATCATTAGCTGTGACAGTAGCTCTACTAGTTACAGTACAGCAGGTCTGCACAGGATGTTCTGCTTTAAAGGATACAGAGGCTGATTATCATATTCAACAAAAACATGAAAAGTGCGGGTTTTTTGTTTTTGTCTTTTTTTTAATCTTTGAATAGATTACATATTTCAAAAACATTCTGATTTCTTGGTGAAAATTAAGTGACAGTTTCTCCAAGTTTGACTTTTTTACACAATGGGGTCATGGGACACAAGAAGCTGTAATATGTATGAAACATCTCGTGGCTTTTGGTAGAAAATTCTGTGTGAGTGAGTGGGTTTCTTCTTCTGACATTCTTCTACGCTGTTGCTGAAACCACAGGATTTAGTCATGCAGGCGTTGCACCGTGGAGGACGAAATGAAACGCAGTGAAAGTAAATCGATGAGTGAAGCAGGACAGTGTCATATGGCAGCAGGCATTTGACCTAATTATTTAGAAGATTTATTTCTGTTCAGTCTATCATGTCTGAGTGTTCAGGACATTCAGTTGGAACATGATTTTTCTAAAATGGACCATACAGGGTTATTAAAAAAGAATGAACTGATTTCATTACACAATATTTTAATAAAGAAAAGCAATAGAAAACTGCCAGCCAAGTCACAAGTATTCTACTCACAATCAACTTTTATTGCTTTTCTTACAAGTGTTCAATGTGGCCACCACCTGCAGCACGGACAACATCAATGCAATAACAGACTTCCTCCCAGACGTATATCAGCATGTCACGATCTCTGTTGTTATTTGATGTTTAAGGTCATTGAGGTTAGCCATTTTAAACTTAGAAAACTCCTCTTTCAAATGGTCACTGACTCATTCCACGACGATACTTGAGAACTGAAGCAATGCGTCATAAAATCGTTTCATTCTTTTGGAATAACCCTGTAAATACGTATTTTACCTAATTCAGATTTTTTTAGGGCATTTATTTATATATGATAAAATGTTAATGGAATATTTTCGAGTTTTTCAGTATTCTAAAAACTAAAGATCAGATTTGGATTGTGTATTAGTAGTAGTAGTAGTAGTAGTAGTAGTAGTAATATTACTTTGTTTCAGTATTATCAATATATTATTAATTACTGGATTCAGAATGCTGAAATAAAGTGATTAATCATTCTTGATTTCAATTACATTCAGTTGATTTTCTTTTAACATAATAACCCAGTGTTTTTCAACCTTGGGGTCGGGACCCAACGTGGGGTCAACTGAAATTTCTAGTAACTGATTAAAAAACAAACAAAACAAACAAACAAAAAAAAA
>JAPTYQ010131490.1:0-14497 GCA_029814465.1 Ostorhinchus cyanosoma | reverse complement strand
TATTCTATTCTATTCTATTCTATTCTATTCTATTCTATTCTATTCTATTCTATTCTATTCTATTCTATTCTAGTTAGCAACAAAATTTTTCTTGAACCAGAAACTGAATAATGATATTTGTATGTGAGAAAAATGAACCTTGTTCATCATTACTGAGTGTGTTCCTGTTTGTGTTCAGGACGCCGGCAGTCAGCAGATCGGCTTCCTGTTGGGCAGCTGTGGAGTAACGGTGGCTCTGACCAGCGATGCCTGCCATAAAGGATTACCCAAGAGTCCCACCGGAGAAATCCCACAGTTCAAAGGTAAGTCAGACACTCACTGGCTGTTTCTGAATCTCTAGGATCCTTCCCTGGTCATGAACTCCTCCTTAATAAAAACACATGCATAGAATAAATTCAAGAACACAACTACATCTAACTATTTTTCAGAAATTTTCTTAATAATAAGCCTTTTTGCACAAGTGTACCTGAAAATAGAAATGTCTACACAACCAGACATAACATTAACAATTAACATAATAAAGAAAAAGGGAAGAAGGTGAAACGGGAAAGAAAAAGATAAAATAAATAAATATTCCATTCCATCTGCCATTTTTGAATCATATTTCAGAGAAGTTGATTTAAAAAATAAGATGATGCATTAGGTCATCATATGTAGTAGATCTGTTAAATGGATTCTCTCCATCATATTTTTTAAAATTTAAATTAGTGTTATACTTATTCTTAATTATTCCCGTTACCTGCTGGAGGGGGCGTGGCTGCGTTTGACTTACAGCAGCAGGTGGTTTAATCATATTCAGAATCAGATCAACAGTAGTTAAATAAACCAGCGTTACAGTCTAAAAACGATTAGAAATAGTGCCTTCTACTACCCAATAATGTGGACTACAGCTGCTTTTAACAACATCTGCAGGTATTTATAGTGTTTTTATTTTGTTTTTTTGTTGTTGTTTTAAAGCTAATCGGCGAACTACCGTTAGCTTGATGAATGTTAGCTAACTAGCTTAACTAGCATTACCTGTTTTCATGGAGTAAATGTGACAAAAAAGCAACGGGCAAAATAGGACGGCACAAAGAAAGAGAGTGTTTTTATCGTGACTTCAATAAGAAGGAAGCTTTGGCAAGAAAATGAAATGAGTCTTGTGTGTTTGTTGCGTACCATGTTGCTAATCTCTCGCTAGCTTTAGTGTCATTAACGTTAGCCTGCTGTGACGTAACAACACCTGGTTCAATGAACAGAGGCAAAGAATGGACATGGTGATCTTTACCTTAGATTTTGGAGTGAAGGAGAAGTTAATAAAGTGCGGCTTTCACAGATTTTGCCAGTTTAAGTATAACAGTTTAGATCTGCACCCATTCTGATGTGTTTTAGACGTGTAGGAGGGGATAAAACGGTAAAATCATGACTTTTTTCCCCCCTGTGTGTTTCCATTAATAGAATAAGGGTGTGACAAAAACAAGCCGTATTATAGTTATATTTAGCTTCTCTGTAATAATCTAGCTCTGGTTTAACCTAATCAGTATAGCAGGTATAGCTGTAGACCGGGTCTGATGGGGTTTAGATATTGTTTTGTATTGTCACAAATTAAATATTTCATAAATAATCTAGTTCAGACTGGATTCTCCACAGTGTAGTTATGTTAATCTGGACCCAGTCTGATGGTGTCTATATGTGGAAGAATGTTGAGAACACTGAAATCTTAATGCATGTAATTGCTAAATGATTACGGGTTTCACCAAAAAAGAAACTATATTTAAGTAATTTTTAGCCACTTAAGGATTTTTGAGGTCAAATTTTACCACTTTAGTTATGATATATATTTATTTCAGCGGTCTGATTTGAATGAATTGTGGAAAAGAGAAAAAAAGCTAGATATTCATTTGTGTGGCATGGTTTAATAAATACACTACATTTGTCACATAAGAAACTTATTTTAAATAATCTTTATCCACTCTGTCATAGTCCTAGTCCACCTAGACTTGACCTCTCAAGGTAAAATGGTTTTAATCTGGTTAAGGTCTGATATGGTCTAGATCAAGAGACCTCAGTATAGTGATTTTAGTACTACACCTGATCTGATGTATAGAGAAACCATGAAATCATGACTCTTTTTTATTAATAAACAGCATTTTCAGTAGTCACTGAGGTCATTATTCTACATTTAACCGTTATAACTGTATAAGATTTTGCATGTGGATGTGGTCTATTGACATGTGATTTCACTTCTTCAGATTGTCAAACAGAATAAATTTTGACAGATTTGAAAGTGAATTTCAGACAGCATTGAGAATTTATTTTAAGTGTCTTGCACAGAAAGATGTTGAAAAATGCGGAAATCACACCATAATTATATTGAAATTCATAAGTCTGATCTGTCCCTGAGCTGAATTCTGTAATTTTATGTGAGGTTTTCAACCCTGTTACACACATCAAACTAGTGCTACATGTGTGCAATGGGAGGTTTGCTCATCATGTTTCCGCCTCTCAGCAGGATGGACAGACAGATTGATGGCATCAGACAGCCGGAATGACTAATGGATGACAGGATCATACAGAGACAGAACCAGAGTAATGTAGATCGATAGCAAAGAGCTGACGAAAAGGAGGAGAGAGAAAATGAATGGAAGAAGACGAATGATAGAGTAGAGGAGGACTGATGGAAAGCAGAGAGACACAGTGATAAGGGGATTAAACAGAGACAGAGATTCCCATAGTGATTAATAACGATTGTTTGCTTTTTAGTAATGGAAGTATAAATAGCAACATGATGCTGCCAGATTTACCGCTCCGAGATTTATCACTGTGTGTTTGGTTCATTAACGTGAAGTGCTCCTTTTATTGATCAGGGGGCTTTAAACTCATCTCATTCACATCACTGATTGTTTCTTCTGTCTCTGCCCAGCAGCAGCAGCAGCAACATCAATTCAGACATTAACAGGCCTCACAGAGTCAAGATTTTATTTTACACTTATGTAGATGCTCAACACGGCCAGGACATGATGCTGTGGCAACATGTAGACCTCAGTCTGGTCTTTTCACTTACATTTGACTCATATCTGTTGTTTTCTTCATGACATTGTGACATACATTCACATGTTTTCAATTCAAGTCTATGTGTGGGAACAAATCACCACAAATGAAGAAGAATTTGACTCTAGACCTCTAGACCATGGGTGTCAAACTTACAGCCTGTGGTCCAAAACCAGCCCGCCAAAAGGTCCAATCCAGCTAAGTCTTATATAATCTTATCTTATCTTCAATAAGATAAATATAACTGAAACCCCTGTTTTTTGTATTTCAGAACACTGAAAGAGTATAATGTTATAACTAACCACAGTAAAAAAGATGATATTTTGTGTATATTTTATTTTTCGCTGCCTGGAGTGATGCTCTCATTTACAGCCTGGTCATGAATGCATCTTCAACTTCAAAAAACATTGTTGTGTTTCAAGGCTGGCCCAAGGTCCTGTGGTTCGTCACTGAGTCCAAACACCTCTCCAAACCTCCACGAGACTGGTTCCCACATATCAAGGACGCCAACCAGGACACGGCCTACATTGAGGTAACGCCAACACTCAAGCATGTCCTCTCTGGTCCGTACTTGTGAATTATTGCCGTGTGGTGAATGGAAATCAATGGTACTACATGGGTTTTTGGATTAGACAGGCTCAGAGGCCTAGTGGACGTTTGGTGGGGATCGTCACAGGTTTGATTTATTGAATGTTCCTTTAAGCATCTGGGCAGTAATTGCACCGGAGGCGAAGTGCAAGGTCTCCGTGATTGCACCGGGGACTAAGAAAGGCTGCAGGAAAATTATACAATGAAAGGAGGATGATTGAACAAGCATCGACTTTTTGTTTTCAACACGTCCCCAACTTTTAAAACACATGAAATGACAGCGTCTCTTATTCTTCTCTCAAGCAAAGAACTACATTTCTTTTATTTTTCAGTAATGTTACAGTTGTTTTTGAAAGATAACAGCTCAAGATGGTCAATAACTTAAGGAGCAGTGGCTGATAATGAGTTTAATTTTTGTGCCACAAGTCATTTGTCAGAGAAGAGGCAGATGATTCAGACAGAGGACGTCTTCGTTTGGGAAGATCAGTGATCAATGAAGTGAGACCACTAGGCTGTATTATTATTGTGGTGAAAAGATGGTGTAAAGACGGTGTTTTCATCGGAAACTTGTGTAAAAATCTAACTTGAACAAGTGATGCCAGGCACAACCAACCTTGCCACTCGCACGTATTGTAGCTTATTTAGACATTGATCTAGCTGTCATCATCACGTCTATGCGTGTGCTGATGTCAGCATAGACATAGACACATTTCGACCATTCTAAGTAAACGGGGGGTAATGATTATTTTTTAATTACATTTTTTATTTGGTTTTATAATTCATTATTTACATGTTTTACATTCACATAGTGTATATAACATTTTACAGTTTTTTTTTTTTTTTTTGTCTTTCCAGAAAAAAAACCCCAAAACAGTCTATCTGTACATTTATTTTTCCTGTGTGCCTTCACTTGTTGTTTTCTTATCAGGTTCTTTTTTTGTTTTTTTTTAACCATAGATAATCTTTTAAACCACAAGTAAAGAAAAATCCCCTTTAATCGTACAAGAATTGTTACTTTCGTAGTCTTTGTGATAATTATTGGCAATGACTGATATCAACATTTTTATCACTGCAAATGTCAAAAAATCAATGGGGATGGGAAATCCTGTCAGCTCTAGATGCAATATGTCATAATATTTTTTTTATATAGTGTAGATTCTGAGGTTATTATTTTACTTTTTCATTAAATATTTGTCGTGATTAATCTTGTTTGTGTCCAGTATAAGACGTGTAAGGACGGCAGCGTCCTGGGCGTGACAGTGATGAGGATAGCCATGCTCACCCACTGCCAGGCCCTCACACAGTCCTGCTCATACACAGAAGGTAACACACGCACACACACACACACACACACACACACACACACACACACACACACACACAGCCTGTTTGTGCCATTAAACAGTAAAAACCCCAGGATACAGGAACACGTCTGAATATTTAAGACTGAATGTGTTCTGCAGATGAACTGTGCAGCTGTATTTACATGAATGTGATATTTCTGTCTGTTCTTCAGCTGAGACCATAGTGAATGTATTAGACTTCAAGAAGGACGTGGGACTGTGGCACGCCGTCCTCACAGTAAGAAAACACTTTAAACTTTACTGAACTGATAGATCATCCAAACACAGGGCTGTCAAACTCATTTTCTTTCAGGTTCCACATTCAGCCCAAATTGATCGAAACTGGGTCAAACCATAAAATAAAAACATAACTTGTAAATAATGATACCTCTAAATTTTAGTTTTAGTGCAAAAACACATTGAATTATGAAAATATTTACTTTTACGAACTATCAAAATAAAAAAAGATGTTAAAGTGTTGTTATTTTACCCTTACAGACATAAGTTTTCATGAAATGTCTTTGTGTTGCACAGAGTGTGATGAACATGATGCATGTCATCAGTATTCCCTACGCCCTGATGAAGGTCAACCCTTTGTCCTGGATCCAGAAAGTCTGCCAGTATAAAGGTAAGTCAACCAATCAGCAGAGACTGTTCTTATGCTGTTGTATGTACTTTACCCAGGAGTTTCTGCTCAGTAACTGTACAACGAAACAGAAACAAACACCTGTGTTTAATAAGGTGAACCTGAAGAGTAATTGCAATAATTTAAAAGGAAAAACTGAGTCAAGTGAAACAAAAAAGTAAAGCATAAAAATCTACAGAGTCTCGATAACAAAGTAAAAGATGAGTAAGAACAGTTATCATAAAATTTCTGAACAGTATGTCTATCTGGGGTAAAAACCTCTAAAATATTCTGTGTAAGATTAACAACAAAAAGTTATTTTATCTGTTTTGTTGACTTGAATGTTTTACTGAAGTGCAACTGTCTTTGAGTTTTGTTTGATGCAAATGAACCCTGAAGTCCATCGCGGTGTTTGGTTCTAAACCTGGTGTGTTCATGTGCAGCTAAGGTGGCCTGTGTGAAGTCACGGGACATGCACTGGGCTCTGGTGGCCCACCGGGACCAGCGAGACGTTAACCTGACCTCCCTGCGCATGCTGGTGGTCGCAGATGGAGCCAATCCCTGTAAGTTCTCTAGTTCTTAAGCCTTATTCAAACATGTATGGAACAGAACAGTCACTGCCACCATCACTAGTTTTACTTAGTTTTACTCTTGTTGATGTAATAGGATTGTTCCCTTCTTCTTCTATGGTTTTATGGCCTCTATGTGCACAGCCTTCAGCCCTAATTACATGGGACCAGTATAACCAGTGGATTTCAGATGATTTAGAAATAAGCCTTACACAAATAGAATAGACTAGAATAGAAAAGAATAGCCTTTATTGTTGGTTTACTTTGAATATAACATTAAAACCAACCACAAAAAGATTTATTCAAAAAGAAAGTAAAAGGAGCAGGATGAAGTTTAATTTATAATCTCCGCCCCCCTTACCCCCTTACCACCTTCCTTCTACCAACCCTAAATTCACATGTCAAATCCCATAAGTAACTCAGAAATCCTTCACATATCAGACTAAATTCTGACTAAACACAAACATGATGTACATATCAAAGATAGAGCAGCAGCATTTCACATTAAAATAAACTCTGTCCCTTGGGTAGCAGTAATAATACCCATGTCAAAAACAAAAAAAAAACTGTCCATTTCATCATCAGAGTAAACTCACTGTGTAGAGCATGATTTATGAGGCCAGATATAAACTGGACCATCAGCAAACATCCGTGGACTCATGACTCAATTCCAGCTCTATGTTTTGTTGTTTTTTTCTGCCTTGGTCATTATTCCTCTGCTTGTGTTTTCTGCCAGGGTCAATCTCATCCTGCGATGCTTTCCTCAACGTCTTCCAGTCCAAAGGCTTGAAGCCAGAGGTCATCTGTCCCTGTGCCAGCTCCCCCGAGGCCCTGACCGTCGCCATACGGAGGTAAATGCTCCGACTTTACAGAAACGGGCCACATTCAGCCCAGTATGATCTGAAGTGTGTATGTATGTATATATATCATACATAGGAACATACCACAATGAGACTTAAATATCTCCATTCTATTATTATTCTAAACCTTTACATTTATATTGAAGAAACATTAATAAAAAATCATACTTTATGTTCTCTCAGCCATTATTTCACACTGCATTTACTGTACGTCAGTTTAGGATGACAGATTTATTTGTGTTTTTTAGTGGGTCTACTCCTCTTCTCTACATCCTGGTCTTATTAAGACCAATTAAAACTCCTGACTTTACAGTTTTGTGGCTTTTGAAACACTAAACTTCCAACTGTTCCTCCCCTTTCATCATCCAAACTGTAGGCCTACATGTAAAATCCACATTACAGATGAACCAGGGCTGCTTTTATTCACAAGTCAGCTATAATTTTTGGTCCATGCTCTTCATTATGCCTCTCTATAAAAACTGTGTGAGTGTTAAAGGAACACACAGACTAATAAATAGCACTTTTCCTCCGTGGGTGTGGAAGTAATGAACTCAGCCTACTTTCAAAAGAGCGGCCTCAGAACTCATAAACATCACAAAACAGGACCCACACAAACAGTCTGAGCTCTGGCATTAACAGACTTTATAACGTTAAGCCTTTATCGTTAAATCGCGTCTAAAATATCACAAATGTCTTGATCTTCCACAGTTCTCCAAGACATTCAAATCTGTTCTCATTTGCCTTTTGATTTTCACTCGTCTGTTTCTGGAAAGTCTTGCCCATCACAACTTTTTTTTAAAAACAAATAAGATTCTATGGAGTCCAAGGAGTAGGATTTCACTTTTCTGTTGGTTGTTTTTCATTGAGTTTGGTTCAAATCTGGAGCCTGGAACAAGATTCATTTATATGCTCTGTGACAAACCCAACCATCACTAGCAGAATTAGCAGAATTATCTATGAAGAATACACTTGTAATGTTACATTCAGTCAGAAGTAAGAAAAATGTGTAATATTGGTGGAAAAAAAGCAATGTAATTAATTAAGAATGCCATATGTCTGCAATAAAGATTTTTTTTTCTCCTATTAACACTTCAAGAAAATATACTTTTATTGCTCTTTAAGTAGGGTACACATATAAAGATAATCAGGTCGTTTTTGTCTCAATTTTCCCCCTTGCCGTCCAAGGACAGCAATTGCCAGATTATTTTATGTCTTATAAGATTATCGTATTATCTGAGTTGTGTTAAGAGTGCAATTGTCCCGATATCCCCAAAGCAGGCCGGGGCCGACAGCAGCAAACATTAAAGTTGTCCAATATTTTTGACCAAAAATTTTCATGTGTGTTGGGGAAAGCCGGCGACTCTCGAGTAATGACTCCATGAATTGTAACATGGAATGGAATGTAGCCGATGAAGAAGTGAGCTGACTGAGGAACAAGGAAGCAGGCATAAATAAGAACAAGCATGGCCGACCTGAAACAAAGTTCAGTGGAGCTCAGAAATTTGGGATTTTTCCATCAAAAATAGTCTCCATCACCAGTATTTCCTCCTCTCTTATATCCTTTTTCGGTTGTTCCTATGTTTCTCCTTCTTCGATTTTGGTAGATCACGCAAGATTTCTGGCTGGTGTGCTACGTTGAAATTACCACACCACACACTACGATCGAAACTGTTCAATGCCTGATTTTTTTTGTGTTCGTGTGTGGTCTATAACAGATAAAAAATGTCTTCAGATTTAGAAAATCCTTATGTATGTACCTCGTTTTAGAGTGTGACAGTCAGTTTTATGTAGGACCAAATGACTTAAGAGAAACATATTGGTATAGAACATATTATGAGTATTTAATTGTAAGAATGAACACTAGTGGAGGTATTTGATAGGAGACTCTTCAGTCGGGTTAATAAGTGTGTCAGCTACGACTGTTTAGATCAGGGGTGTCAAACTCCTTTTCTTTCAGGTTCCACATTTAGCTCAATTTGAGCTCCAGTGGATCAGACCAGTAAAATAAGAGCATAATAGTCTATAAATAATGACAACTCCAAACTTTTCCCCTTTGTTTTTGTGCAAACCCCCCCCCCCAAAATATTGAATTCTGAAAATATTTACATTTTCAAACTATCCAAACAAAAAATATGTAAATAACCTGAAACCCCGCCCATCCAGGCCGTTGGAGGAGGGCAGCACCCCCCCAGGTCGTGGCGTGTTGTCCATGCAGGGTCTGAGTCACGGCGTGATCCGGGTCGACTCAGAGGAGAAGCTGTCAGTCCTCACGTTGCAGGACGTCGGCTCCGTCATGCCCGGAGGTGAGAATCAACACAGTGTCCGAAAGTCAAAGATTCAGAAAAATGACAACGTTCTGCCTGTTTCACTTTTTCAGTCCTTACAGGTCCCTCCAGAAAAATGCTGGCAAAAATTCTTGATTCTGTGGGCAAAAATCCTTCAGATTTTATGCTCTGAAATGGCAGGAATATGCAAAAAATGTGACGTTGCTAAAATACGCAGAAACTGGAAAAGCATGTATCGTACAGTTGCATGGGGTGCAAAATAGCATGCCCCTGCTTTTGTCTAGGGCATCAGGCACTGGTTTACTCTGTCTTTTGCAGATATTTTTGTTGGGAAATGAGCTGCATTTTTCATCATCTTGAAGGATTTTTTCTGAAGCTCATGGCTAGTTTATTTTTTGTGGATGTTGGCGTCCCTCTATTCTTGACATCTCGGTGTTTCTATTGATCGGCTGATTGATTCTGTTTAATGTACTTAATCTCATGTTGATGAAGTTCCAGAGATACTTTTCTGTTTTGCTGGTTTTGTAACAACAACAATAAACCCTGATGTGACGAAACCAGTTCAGAAATGAGATGTGAGTTAATATAAACTGCCTCATCTTTCTTTTTATAGCCATGATGTGTGTGGTGAGGCCTGAGGGAGTTCCTCAACTCTGTAAGACCGATGAGATCGGTGAGCTGTGTGTTTGTACCGTTGCCACGGGAACCTCCTACTATGGTCTGGCTGGTATGACCAAGAACACCTTTGAGGTGAGTGGGAAAGAATATTAAAGTTTATTTCTACACTAAACTTCTCCTTTTAAACATATCTTTTTTTGCTATTTCGGAACCAACAATGCATTAATGTTTGTTTCTTGTATTAAGTGAATAAATGATGCATTTTTTGTGACTTTTGCCTTTTTCAGTAGAACACTCCTTTTTATGTAGCAATTGGCTGGATGGAAACTCACACATTGACACCTTTGGAAAAAAATATTGGGTTTTTCTTAGACATAATGAGCTTTATTTTATTTTTCAAATTGAGGTAAAGCTTTTTCTTGAAAATTGCGGTCTAAAAAACATAAATTTTCCAAGCAAAGTGCTATTAAGGCCCTCATTTACTGTATTTATTTGGAGATTAGATGTTCTTCATCATCTGACCGAAATTCTGCTTTTTTCACATCTGAACCCTTTTACTGATTACATAAGAGTTGTCTGTCTTAACGCAAGAATAAGAATTTCAATCGTCCAGCGTCTGGACTTTCAGTCTTCTTTCTTCATCAATATGTCTGAAAGTTCTCCTTGTTACATGACAGAACAACCCTGGAGCTGCAACTGCACCATGAAAATAACAAGTTTTGGCAAAGACTCACATCTTTTATGATCCATTTTGTTTTGTAGGGATTTATTGGTTGTAGTACCACAACATGTGCACATTCCACCAAAACATTTGACTGTTTTGCTAATGTACCATCATAGAATTCTACACTCAGCACCATCCAGCAATCAGACCAACAAACAGAAGAACTTTTACTTGTGTTCTACAGTGATAATGGTGTTAGATCGTGTCCACATACGTTTGTCCATATAGTGTACGAGGACCGATTAATGAATAATGTATGTGTAACGCCAAATGGATTGAAATGAACCTGAACTCATCACAGGTCTTCCCTACGTCCAACAACGGAGCTCCCATCAGTGAGTTTCCCTTCACCAGGACCGGTCTGCTGGGCTTCATCGGACCTGCAGGCCTCATCTTCGTGGCGGGGAAGATGGATGGTCTGATGGTGGTCGGCAGCCGTCGGCACAATGCTGATGATATAGTCGCCACGGCGCTCGCAGTAGAACCTATGAAGTTTGTCTACAGAGGCAGGTGAGTGTGTCAGGAGGCAGGAGAGGCACTGTGTCTGGAGTCATTAATACAACCTGTTTGTGTTACTGTTTTAAAGGAGTGATATTTTTCTTTTTAAATGGAATTGTTCATTTTCAAATCTTTCCCTGTGGTCTACATAAACTGTAAATGCTCTGTTGGGTCTGAATTCTTCATTAATTCAGCTCCTCAGGTCCATTTTCAACCCTATTTCTGAGTAATGACACCAGAAAGGTGGTTTTGAGCACTTGCCCTTTAAATGCAAATGAGCCACTTCAAAATACCTCAACCTCCTCTGATCCCCATTTATTGATTGATCTAGGTAAGAAAATAAGCACAAATGGAATTAGACTGATTACTCGATTAATCACTGACAAAATCGGCAGAATACTCAATTCCAAAAATATTTGATAGTAGCAGCCCTAAAGGATAGCTTTGCAGCACCTGGAGGGTTCAAATTCCAACTTTTTGAACTATTAGGGTCCAAATACACAAATAAACTAACCACAGATTAATAAAAGTGGGTTTAGCAAAATATGACCCCTTTAACAGTTGTGTTGCATGGTTGTTAGACCTGTTAGATTCTGTTTACGCTGTTGAGTACTTAATCCAGTGGTGAAGGATGTTGTTGTATTTAGGGCTTTTTAGATGATAATTATGTAATTAGTGCAGTAATAAAAAATACTCATGTAAAGTGCAGATACTTCAAATCTTTGCTTAAATACAGTACTTGGTGCATTATTGCATCTTGGATTTTATGCCAAAAATAGTTTTTCTTACAATTTGATGCTTATTATTGTACAGTGTTTGAGTTAATAACATAAACTACACTTTTAGCTACAGTTAAATGTGAAAATAACATCAGAGCTGCTTAAGTTAAGTCTGATTGGACATCTGTTATCTTCACTGATTAGGTTAAAGTGTGCATTTCCTGCAGCTGTAGTTGAAGAGGTGTGTGTGTGTTGTAGGATAGCAGTGTTCTCCATCACGGTGCTTCATGATGAGAGGATCGTGGTTGTGGCAGAGCAGCGGCCGGACGCCACCGAGGAGGACAGCTTCCAGTGGATGAGCAGAGTCCTGCAGGTATGTAGCACCACCATTTTAATTAATTTTTTTTTTTTTTTAATAAAGTTACAGAAAGTAGAGATTACAGCCATACATAGAGTAAAACTCAGCTGTAAAACCATATGTAAACTAATAACACATAAAACACCATCGATGAATCAAAAGAGACAAACTATACAACAATGTCCCTTAAAAGCATCTCAAAGCAGAATCCGTTAGACTCTAGGTCTGGCTCCAACCCTGAAGCTCAAACTAGTCAGACTCAGCATGAAATACCTTTCACATTTAAGTTTATAGCTTTGAAGGAACGATTCTAGACACACCTTAACTTCACAGATTCAGCCATCATTCAAAGCAGCACACGACCAGGCGTACATGTAGATGAGCAGGGGACGTGCTGCTGCCATCTTTCATGTGCATGGTCAAAAACGCACCACCAAAATACTTTAAAACAATTTATTTTTAAATTTAATCTTTATTATTATTTTTACTCTATTATTATTATTATTATTATTAATAATTTTATTTTTTTATTATAATGTTAATTGTAATGTCTTTTATTTTATTTTAGATGTATGTTTTAACTGTAATTGTATGTTTTAAGCTGTCTCTTTTCCATTTTTGTAAAGCACTTTGAATTGCCCTGTGTATGAATTGTGCTATACAAATAAACTTTGCCTTGCCTTAACCAGGAATAAAAAGCTTGTTGAGATTAAAAATCTCTTTTGCAAGAGTGTCCTGGCCAAGTTACATAAAATAGAAATCACAGCCGTACATCAACACTAAAAACATACATAAAACACAATAAAAGTCTGTTCTAAAACCATATATAAAACACAAAACTAACATACATGTGAAACACCATCAATGAATCAAACGGTACTCAAAGTAAACAACAATGTTCTTCAAAAGCATCTCAAAGCAGATCCTGAATTCAATCAGAAAAACATCTCCATCCAGATTTATCCTTTTCACATTCATTTATTGTTGTAGTGCTAATAAACTTAGCAGTGCCTGCAACACAAACACAACTCTGTCATCCGCCACGGTTATTATTGTTTACAAGAAGTGGTGTTTTGCCTATCCATACGGCAACGTGAGAACGGCGTTGTGAGTTTCTTCTGTAGTGGGACCTGTTCTCCAAAAATACCTTTTTCAGGCCATTGACAGTGCCAGTGTTAATGCGTTACTGCTTATTGTCACAGTACAAACGCTAGCATTTGATTGGCTTTTTGGCAATAGACAAACCCATATTTTGTGCCACAGTTCTGTAGCAGGAGCCACTGCCAAAAATAAAAAAAGAAATATCATCTTTATATGATACATACCAGAAACCTGACTTCCTGCACTTTATTTCACGTCCGTGTAAACCGTTCAGTTGAAGTCTCTGAGCAGAATGATTCCAGTCGGGTCGAAAACGCATTAACGTCACAGCAGCTACTGTTAGTTTTGGTCTTTTCGTGGGTTTGTCTGACACTGAGAAGGATTGAGAACAGAGTCAGCCTGTCCTTCACATCAGACTGTATATACATATGACACCGTAACGTACTTTCATCCTGAGCATGAACACACACCGATAAAACGTGCAGCTCCAGATCTCCATAAGCCCACATGGAGACTGTGGTGAAACTATAAAAGCCGTCTGCATTTTTACGGCTTCAGTAAAACCAGATCTCTTTATTCCTTTACCATCGCACACATCACGGCCGTTTATTTCCACTGAACTCATCTGGTTACAGACACAGTCAGCGTTTCTGATCGAAGCCTAGACGACGGGATGTGACATGATGTGACTCTGATGGTGAACAGAGAAATGCTGTGGATTTGTCCTATGGGGTGTTTTGAAATAATCAGAAGTTAATGTAAAAAGGGTTTTAACACTTTAGACCAGGGGTGTCAAACATGCAGTCCATGAGCCAAAACCGGCCCACCAAAGGTTCCAATCCAGCCTGTGGGATGAATTTGCAAGATATTAACAGTTAATGGTGTTTAACTGGTTTTAATTTAGGTTCCACATACAGACCAATTTGATCTATTGTAAAATAATAGTATCATATAACATATAAATAATGACTCCAACTTTTCTTTTTTGGTTTAATTTGAAAAAAAAAAAATTACATTATGCCTGTAAACAATGACATCAAGAACTAGAAAAGCACTCGGAGAGTGCACACCTCCGCTGAGGCAGACCCCCCCCCTCCCACCACCAAAAGTTAATCATTTCTTCCTTCTGCCATTTCCAACAAATCCTGAAAATTTCATCAAAATCCGTCCATAACTTTT
>JAPTYQ010131450.1:0-14506 GCA_029814465.1 Ostorhinchus cyanosoma | reverse complement strand
GTGTGTGTGTGTGTGTGTGTGTGTGTGTGTGTGTGTGTGTGTGTGTGTGTGTGTGTGTGTGTGTGTGTGTGAGATAATACAAGAATATTATACAATAAACTGACTTTAAATAGATTTATCGTGTAACATCACTGGGGTGATTTTTGTTATTAGATGATCTCCTTTATTTTCTCTTGATTAATTATAAAATATCTTGAAAATGAATCATGAACATAAAATGTTAAAAGAAATTAGAATTTTAATGCAAGAATCAGATGTCTGTTTTGTTCAAATCTAGGATATAATGATACGATATGGACACTTTTACTACCATACACTTGAGAACTGGAAAAGCTTCATCAAATCAAATTCATCAACTGTCCAAAAAAACCAAAAAAAACAACATTGTTTAATTTCCTCTCGTCATCATGCTCTCAGCACCTAAGATTATGTCATCTGATTGTATGGTTGTGTTTACATTCAGTCTGTGGTTCATCTTGAAATAAGCAACAGGAGTGAGCAAAAATAGAACAAACAAACAAAAAAAGGAATTGCACAACTAAAGCAACACTTGAAATATTGTGTGTTTTGTGGACTGTTTCCTGGTAATATTACAGAGACCAAACCTGTGTGTTGAAGTTTCGGACTTTAGCCCAGCATGTGCCCGCTGTTGTAATTGATCCCATCAGATGTGACGCATTTAGTTTTCATACTAGATGTTTTTGCTCAGTTTGAATGTGTGCAAACATTCCTCAGATCCTTCATGTATATGGAAGTGGCCGTGCGTGGCTCTTGTTCAGATGTGTGTAGGGTCAGCAGCCCCGCTGTGTCTCTGTGTGTCTCTCTTGGTTCTGCTCTGGTTGTCTATTTCTGTCAGTGTTGGATCGATGGCATCCTACAGACACTGCTCTCTTCTCCTGAACGTTTCAGTCTGACTTTCTATCTGCTGCTCTGCCCTCCCCGTCCTCCTTCTGCTTCCCTCCTGTTGGCTCGGCTTCGTGGCATCACTTCCTCCTGTGCTCCTCGTGGTCTTACTCTGCATCACTGTACTACTCTCAAGTCTCTGTATATCTGACAATGACGACTCGGTGTGGGTGTGTTTGTGTATTTATTTATTTATTTCTTATATTTTTCTTGCTTTTTCTTGAGTTCTTCCTGTTCTTGATTTTGCATATTGCACAGTTTGTGTTTGCGAATGCCATTCTGTTTATCAACTTTTTTCTGTTACTTTATAAGATATTTTTTTTGGCTGTGTTGAGGCTTGAGCAAATAGTGTGACTTACTTGTAATAAGTAGTTAATTTATTGACATAGAAGACTAACTGCTCAACCAATAAACAGCTTCATTTTTTTTATGTTTTCACATTTTTGTGAATAAAAAAGGTGAGAGGGTTACTTTGGGTGTTTGTCACCCAACTGCTATTCAATTAATCACAAAAGGATAATAAACAGAGAGATGTGGTCATTGTTACATAATAAATTCTGACAATGTGATGCCCTGAGTGCCAGGAGTGATCGTTATTTCACAAAATGGTCAACTCTGCACAATATCCCAGTTATTGCACAGCTGTTTACTAAAGAAATCAATAACCTGTCAAATAATATTGAAGTAAAAAGGATTTAATTTATCTGAAAATAATTTCTTTACTTCTAGAGAAAATAGGTAGATTCTATAGTACGACATGCATTGCAGCAGAGCAGTGGTCTGTATTTTAGCTGTTAGACAGAAATAGCAGACTATTAGTGCTACCATTCACCAGTCAGAATTAGAAATTTAACGCACCCATGTAATACTTAAAGATTTATCTGTAATGTAAAGATTTATTAGCTTTAGATGTTCTGTCAATAAAAGGATGCAGTGTGGGTCACATCTTCTGTTATATGTGTAAATGTGCAGAAATAAACACTTATGTAATTGATTCGTTCATCATCAAAAAATGAGTTAGTGATAATTTTATATATAAAGTGAAGTATTTGAGCAAGTCATTTCACCTTCTCATACGCCAGTGCTGTTTCAGTACTTCTGTAAATTAATATAATTGATCAAATAAGTTCTTCACAAAGCCCACTACTTCATCACCGTGTTGCAAAAATCCAATATTGCCATAAAGTAGTCCACTCATTGATCCGCTGTATAATATGCAGTGGGAGACAACAAATTTCTATTGACCAACATTATGAATTGTCAGAGCAGTAAAACACTAAGTGTGAGGTTTGCAGCGCAGTGTGGGATTCGTTAAACATGATTTATATATTCCCCATGTTTTTGACCTTCCATGTTAAAGATTTAAATGCAAAATGGGAGGGAAAGCTGTGTATTTATGTAAATACACAGAATTAATGTATACACAGCTGTCCCTTATGTCAATGAAAGGAGACTGAGAATGAGGATGCCTCAGAGCTACTAGGGCTGGCTGGCCTTAATGCTAACACCCACACTGTCTGTAGGCTCTGCTCTCTGCTCCTACGCTTCGAGACACAGGAATGAGCTGCTTCTGTAGTAAGGCCGCATATGAATGAGTATTTTCCATTTCTGCAAACTTCTCTGTCCTGTGCAACTAACATGTTTTTAATGAAAGTCCAGTGTGGCTGCTGGAGGTGGATACACGGTCTTTATTTCATTGGTATGATAGCGGTGGAGAAAGAGAAAGCAGGAGGAGGGTGTGTATGGAGGATGTGGGGGTTGCAGGGTTGTTGTAATGAATGTACTGCAGTTAAAAAGAATTCTGTGTCACTTCCCGGGAGAGAGAAATAAAGGGGGTGGAGGGGGAGAAGGAGATGTGGGAGGAGATGTTGCGAAATAGGATGTGTTGTGTTGATGGAGCAGAGTTCTTCACAACCAGGCAAACTCTCCTCCTATTCTTGTATGTGCGTATATTTGTGCTTGTGTGTGTGTGTGTGGTGCAGAAAGAAAGCAGGGAAGAAGGCATGTGAATGCCCCACAGCCTGCTAGCATACCACCCACACGCATTACCCACATGTATTAGACCCATACATATGCATACCCCTCACTCTCCTCCTCCACCTCGCTTTCCATTTTTCCCCTTTGGTTTTCCTCTTCCATACATCCACACACACACATGTAATCTTCCACCAACACACTCAGATGTGCAGGGAAAACTCGTTTCACAGGGACAGTCTCTGTCATTACCTCCCACAGATTCCTCAAGGGAGTACATTGTTACTTTCTACCAGTCTCGATCAAATAAAGTCAGCACGCACTGCTTTACACACAAACCCATGGAAAAACGCACACCATACCCTCTTACGCTTGCTCAACCATGATTGTATAAAACAGAGTGGTGACACCCATCCACCCATATGAGGTGTGTGTTCTAAGCTACATCCCACACCACACAGGCTGAATGTTTTTCCCCATTTGAGTTGAATCTTAAATCTGACACGTCACTATCGTCCTCTGCATCAGTTCAGATAATCAAAGAGTTGATAGGGCTGCTGAGATGGAAGCAGATAGACAAAGCAACCAGTTAAACTCTGCATCAGCTATATCTGTTGGCCTCTGTTGTTGTTGGAAAGAGAAAAGAGACACAGAGCACAGAAGAAGAAAGACCAGACAGAAAAAATTGTGGAGGGTGAAGGAGAAGGAGGGGAGGGCAACGGCATCGAAGAATAGAGAAAGGAGGGCCCTGCAGAACAGTACTGCCAAAACTGAGGTCAATTGTGATGAAAATGGCTGTTCACATGACCACAATAGCGGCTGAGTGACAGCACTAAAGCAGCATGGATGGGCTTATCCTGATCACTCAGGGCCTTGACTGGGGAAATCACAATGCCCTGGAGATCTGTCCTTTTTGGGCTTGGAGGATCACAGAGCGCCCACGGTCCCAAGCTTTGGCCCTGAAATGTCCCTGACATTACCATATCAATACCGGCCTGGCTATTCCGCCAAGGAGCAGGGCGGCTAGCGATAGTGCCTCCCGGTTAGCATCGGCCTGTGTCTTCACACAACTATTCAGTGGGGAGTCAATGCTAACTCAATGCTAGGTGTGAATGAGAAGAAGTGTAAGCTCACCCCTGTAGCGTGAACCCATGTCAGCCACTGCCTGCAAGCCGGTATTTGTGTGTTTGACTCTGTCTGTCTCTTTTTTTCTTCTTTATCTTGCTCTTCCATTCTGTTTTTCATATTTCAAGTTGTTCTCATGTATATTCCTCCACAGGCAGCGCAGAGTGTTGACGTTTGGTGCTACTCAAAATGTTTTAGCAAAAAGCATCAAAATTTTAAAATATCAAAACTTGGCAGTGAATATTCACTGTTGTTCACTTTAAACATGTTCAAAAGCTTTGGTTTGATCACAGTTCTTGCCATATTTTATTTTGTCAAAGTTCTTCACTGCTTGTGTTGAAAGAAGCAGCCACTTAAATATTCAAGTTTTTATGTGGATGAAAAAGTTTGGCTTCTTTTCTTGAGAATACATTTATTAAAACCTTTCCTTTGCCCAGACAATGAAAAAACACTTTGAATTCATGCTTCGAGAATCACAGTGTACCTTTGCTTTATTACGAAGCTGTCCGTAGCCCTCTTTAACTGAAGAAAGCTAAGCATCATATTTGTGGGTGTATAAGGGCAGTGAGTGCGGTGTGAGAACAGGTTACACCCTCCCTGTGTTCTCAGGATATTATATCACATGACACTCACAGGAGATGGCCTTTGATATCATTACAATGCAATTAGAGATATTACTCTATAAGAGTACAAGCCACAATTCACTGTTAACCTTGTTATTACGCAATGGGGAGGAAATGGATGATCTGGAAAAGAAGGGCAAGTGTTTAAATGATGCAGAGGGGATGGAGAATGAGATGGAGAGAGGAAGGAAGGAGGCAAGGAAGGAAGTGGAAAATCGATGGCTAAAAGTAAAGGATGAGAAAGTAAAAGGGCAATGAAGAGAAGGGGATGAGGAAGACAGGTGAGATATTGGCCGAAGACGTCCTGCTTTGTCATTGGAAATCAGAGCCGTAGGGCAGGACACTGTTTGATTTGGTGTTCTTGTTTTAATCTGTCAGTCAGAGCGCTCACACAGACACACACTCAGAGATAGCCTCCAGTCTGTCACTAAGTATCGGCAGAGAGCTGAGAGGTTATCATGCGTCGTCAGGTGCCAGGCCGACTCTTGGTAGCAGGTTTGTCATTTGTAATTAGAGAGAAAAGAAGAGCTGCCTTGTTTTTTTCTCGCCTCTCTCCTATTATGTGGCTGAAGGCTGTCTCTGGGTATCGACAGACAAGTGATGGGGCATACACACAAACACACACCCACAAATACATGCACTGACACACGTTTGATGGGCCAAGTTTGATTCCATTAAGTGGAGTTTGTCAGTTAGTCAGTAAAGTGTTGGGATGAATGCTGATGGCCAGACAGTGAGTCCCACAGAGCTAAACAAGATCTGAAGCAGGCTGTTGAGACGCTCACAACACTGAGGGTGACTGAGCAGTGGCAGACCTAACTATGACTATTTTATGTCAGTCACATACACACACACACAGCCTATCTGGTGTTGTATGGCTATGTGGTCACGGTCCATGCAGCTCTGAGTTCTGGTCACGGTTAAAAAGGCTTCCTTCTGGAGAGGAGGGGGAAGTTGAGTCTTAAGACGGGGAGGGCGATGGGGAGGGGGGGTGGGAATAAGAGGAGCAGGAGATAATAGGAGAAGGCTAACAGAGGGGGTGGAGGGCTGGGATGGACCAAAGAGCGAGTGAAAAGGGGAAGATAGAGGCTGAAGGTGGGTTTTTCCAAGTATGAAAGCCTGCGTGCCTCCATTCCTGCGCTATTGATGTATTCTAATGCTAAGTGTGTAATGCTGGGCCTCGACTGGTCTCTGGGAGAGACGAGGCTTTGATAGGCACAACCAAGCTCTGGGACAGATCCCTCACATGCTATTCATATGCATATCTGTGTGTGTGTGTGTATATGTGGGTGCACATGTATACGCTGTTTTTTTTTTTTTTAATTTGTCCATTTAAGTAACTGTTTTTACCCATTTGGTCTAATTTCCATATCAATGTGCCCATATTTGAGCCTTTTTTTGAGCATCAAACACCCTAATCTTAAAGGACCCCCACTACAACATGTGAGTGGATGCTTTTATGACCCGCCATCCTATGGTTATATGTGTGAATTTTAACCAAGCAGGAAACATTTGAATTAGTGTTGATCTACAGATATTAACGTGCTCAGTCAAACTTCAATGAATGAAAATAACGTTTTGTTCCGAATGTGCCAAAAGTTCACTTACAACAGGAACATTTGACTTATATGATGGAGCCCTGCATCATCTGATGATATCATAGCCAGCTGTACTCTACCTTCAGGCTAACTGGGGCTAAACTGGTGGCAAAAAGTTTTAGTAAAGTATTTAACTGAAAAACCCATCTGTTTTCATTCCTTAAGGGTTCTTGAAATGATAATAACAGTAGTAGTTGTGTAATACCATATACACGATCTCACATCATTGCATCTCTAGTGTTTAATATTGCAGAATATCATGAGAGGCGTACAGCTAATTTATACACTTCAACATTTATTTATTACCACCGTTATCATCATCACAAAATTTTAAAATATAACGATAGATTTTCTTTATACCATGCAGGCTTTGTTTAAACACAAGGCTAAGTTGAGTTTCATGTGCGGCTGCGGTGTAACAGACCACATCTGATGATAATCATGGCCATCTGCAGTAGAGGCCAAAGTGCAGAATCTTAAACCAGACTACATCTGACCCGCCTGTCAAAGCAGGTGTGTGTGCTGCGTGATACTTATGTGCACTGTAAGCTGTGTTTGTGTGTGTATGCAGAGATGACGTGTTTAGGTTGGTTTTGTTTGCAATGTGTTCCGGTCCCCACCCGATTATAGCATGAAATTCCTCACACATTGTATAGCAATGGGGAGTCTCACATGTGGACAGACACACACAAATAAGTGCACACAGACAATAACGGACCAAAGCCAGAAGTCAGAGAGGCCTGTTAATGACTGTCGGGGACAGAAAGGGAGGCTGTGGCTGCAGAACTGTGGAGGTGTCAAGGCTTTGTGACAGATGCTGGTTGTAAAATGCCTTGCTCACAGGTTTATTGTTGTGAAAAAAAGTAACGATCAGATTCAGTAAGATTGATGGTGCTTGTCTTTTTTCCTTCTGTTTCATACACACACATCTAGACCCCGGGTCCTGCCCCCCTCTGAGCCCTAAAGCGAGTCTCCCATGAGTGACCCTCCTTTCCCTTTGGTTTGTGTCTCCTCCCCTTCCCGCTTGGATTTGTTCTTTCACTTCAGTTTCCTCCCATGCTTGTTCATCGTACTTCACCTGTGCTCACCTGCTCACTTCACCGACTGCTGTATGTGTGTGTGTGTGTGTGTGTGTGTGTGTGTGTGTGTGCGTGCACGTACCTGTGCATTGGAGTGTATTTGTGTTATTGCAGGAGACAGAGGGAGGAGTGTGTCAAAGAGTGCTCACCTTTATACTTTCATTGCCTCTCTTTCTGCTCAAGAATATGATGGATGTTTCAAAACAGAGCGAAGGCTGAATATCAGTGCCAGCCACTGATGTTACTTTCACCTCCAAATGTGTGTGTCTGTGTGTGTATGTGACTGCCTGTGCTTAAAGGCACTGGAGGTTATTTGATCTCATTGTGTTGTTGGAGAAGAGCCTGCTCTCTTGCTTTATGACCAGCGCTGTAGGGAGATATTCAGCTTCACCTGCCTCTCCTCAACAATCCATCATCCCTCTCTCAGCAGACAAACGCACTCCACTCATCTTATTACTTCTTCTACACACTCTCAGAAATATTTAAGACTTTCTTGCACTACTTCACTCTTACACGCAACATAATGTATGCACATATTCTCAGACTCTCTCTACACAGTTTGTCTCATAAACCTCAACACATGAGTTACAGTGTCTGTGTTTCAGCTTGTATAAATGAGTGACACTGTGTGTGTGTGTGTGTTATAATTTGTCTAGTGTTTCTGCAAGTGATTATAAGCTGTTGCAGGGTGAAAGCAATGCGGCTCCTTCGTTAGGATGTTAAGTGTGTGGTAAACTGAACGGGAACGGGGACTCGGCTAATGACTGTTTCTGCACACTTCATCAGATTGCTCACTTGCAATATTGCCTCATATCACTCTCTGGCACCATTGGCGCTTAATAGTGTGTGTACGTTTGATAGTGTTTGCATGCCTGTGTGTGTGTGTGTGTGTGTGTGTGTGTGTGTGTGTGCGCGTGTAGGTGTGTGTGTGTGTGCGTGCGTGTGCGCATACGTCTGATCACGTATTACTTTGTAGAACCATTACAGTTTAATAGGCATAGTGGAATGCGAGGCGCGTTAATGCTCCAGCAACATGAAGTAATGACACAATAAAACAATTAAATATGGTGGAGGAGAATTACTTTTAGAACAAGCTGCACCTAGAAGCAATTTGGACCGAGACGGAATAAACAGAAAGTACAGATCAGGCTTATTAGGAGAGGAGAGCAAGCTCCTCTTCTCCCTCCCTCTCTCCCTCCCTCCCTCCCTCCCTCCCTCATCTCCTCCCTCATCTCCTCATCGGTTTCCATATCTTTGAGTATACATGTATATCTGCTGAATCATAGACTGAAGAATCACAGACAACTTTGCTTTGAAATTAGAGAGAGGGGATTTCTGAGCGAGTAATGTGCATGTGCACGTGAGTGTATTTCAGAGAAGGAATAATGTGTTGGTGTATAAAGCACTAGTGCTTTTATGGGTGTTACTTTGGCCATTTTACCTAAAGCTGGTTCCTCCCATATGCCCCATAGGAAAAACATATGTGTGGTCAATTATGACACGTTTTTGATGTGTTTTAAGTGTTGTACCATTTACACATATAGTTGTCCATGTAAGATATAAAGTTTCAAGTTACAGTTTGTGGTACAGAAAGTAAAGTAACATCTAGCTTTGGGTGAAGTGTCTCAGTGGACTACGGCTCTCATGGCAAATGATACACATCACTAAGGTCAAAATGACCATTATCTCAACATCTTCATGAACACGGTGAAAACATTTTAAAAGAGGTGAACATTAGTACAAATCTTACCAGATTGTGTTGAGACTGTTCAGATGGTGACACATATGTGAACTTTGTGTTTGTGTAGTCTTAACATTTGCATATTTTCACAGTCCGAAGCTTAAACAGATCTACAACTGTGACTTTCTTTTTTATAAAATTATTATTATTTCTACATTTTAAAATTATTTGTCCCTTGCCATTGATTATGATATAATTATTTTTCCCTATGGGGCACAACCAGAAGGACTAGAACCTCAGTTTTCTATTCGTTGGGTTTGTTCTCATTTCATGTCCCACACTCTGACCAAGTTTCATGAAAATCAACCGCAGTTTCTGCACAGTCATGCAGAGGTAACTATACAGACCATATAGTTACAGCACCGCTAGTTTCTTTCATTTGGTTGGAGTGGAACTTGAGCATTTTGTAATGAGTTTACTTTTATATTTGAGTGACTGTACCACAGTTAGTTAATGGAAAACGTGAAGACCCTTTTTTTCAGGTTGTACTTTTTCTGTGTACCTCATGGAGTAATGAAGACTTTTTAAGATAATGTACCAGTTAACAAAAAGGCAGCAGTAAGCAGGAAGCTGCTCTAACAGCTGGTCAGTAACAAACTGGTCTATTTTTACCGCCACCAAGGAGGTTATACTTTCTTTACTGTTTGTCTGACATAAGAACTACTGCAGTGATATTTCTGAAGCTTGGTGGAAGGGTATGGCCCCTCACCCAAACCCCTCAAGTTTTGGAGTAGAACCATAAAAGGGGAAAAAATTTGCTGTTTTTCACTTTTATGAAAGATAGTGTTTTATTGAGGAACAGGACGGCGGGGCTTTGGTTGTAGACGTATGTGTGAAAAAGTGCCCTCCTCATCCTCTCTATGTGACTATGAACATGTTATAAAACACTAATGAGATGCATAATTTCCAAGGTTAATATTAATCACATTTTGTCTGGGGTATATTTAGTGCGCTGTAGAAATCTAGTGAGCGCCAAACAAACTAACAAATAGAGACATTTCAGGTCAGACCTCCAGCCATACACAGTATGTGTACATGTGTTTTTAATTGTTTACTTGTTTCTATGTAAGTGTAGGAGTCAGTGTGAGTCATCAAACAGACGGAGGAACCACAGGGAAGGTCTGAGGTTATTTCATGTAGGTGTTTGTCCAAGACTCTCCATCTCTCTTCATGTTTTTCTTGTTCCTGTTCTTGCTCTTCTTCTCGTTCTTCTCAGTCGTTCTCTCTTCGTCCCTCCATTCACATGTGAATTTATGTAATCATTTATAGGGATCTGTTGAGAATTAGAGATCGAAAACCCATTTACAGAGGTTACCTACGTAAAGTCAGCCTATTTGTCTGCTGTGAAATCGAAACGTTACCCTTTGCCGCTCCCTCCTATTCTCCCTCTCTTATTTTCTGTCTCTAAAACTGTCTCGCCCTCAACCACTCTCTCTTGGGGGGTCACGAATCCACAATGGAGAAGCGATAAGAGGAGCGATAAGACGATTGGGAAGAAATGAAGGAATTTGTTAAAGATAAGAGAGATGGACAGAGAGGTGTTTAGAGAAGAGTTAAGAGTAGACGGAGTATTAAGGTGAAGTCACATTTGAAGAAGGATGGAGAGTAAGGCCATGTACACATAAATACGGCCGCACTGTAAACAGGTTTTTGTCTTTTCTCTAGATTTTTCTTGTTCTTTATAGATGATACTACCAAGAAAATGACAGTAGCATTTGTTTACTCTGAAATTTTGTAAAAAAAAAAACAAAACAAAACAAAGCAAACAAACCCCAAAAGGCACAAAGTCAATTAACGTACAAAGCTGTATGTTACCAACAATCAGAGCTGCAGCCGCTGCTCCATTATTTAACTGCATGGAAAATCAACAGCATTTTCAGGGGCCGGTTAATATGTTAAATTGATCTGACCAATATAGGTTTTGCTTTGTACAAAAATGCCTTGATTGCACAATCACAATTGGTCCTCTGGAGACCTTTTCTTGTTCAACAAAAACTCAAAATGCCTGTTTGGTTGTTGTTTATTAAGTGGGAGTGTGTTTTTCCAGACATACATGGCAATTTTTTCTAGTAAAGAAACTTGAATTGTGTTTTGTCTTCTGTTCTGTTCTTTTTTTTATTTATATAGCACCCAGAAGTTAAAAAAAAAAAAAAATCATTTTAATAGAGATCCGGGCAGTGTCAAATTTTCTCTGTAATTCACTTTTGGAGTTTTGAACATTGTTTGAGAAAAAATAGGCAATCAAAAAAACATCACCGTGTAGCATTGAGGGAAATTGTGTTTGTGTTTGTTAATGATTTGGTAAATCAATAATAAAATAGTTGTTTGCTACAGAGCAGCTTAATTGTTCATTGCTTTCCCACATTTTCACATAAAACCTCAGACGGGAGCTGAATTGGTTGGTTGAGTTCTAATAGTTATTTATTTATTTAATTGTTAACTTTTCAATTCAGTTTTATTTATATCTAAAATATCACAAATGGCTTTTTAACCTTTACGCTATATGACACCCTCTGTCCTTTGACCATCCCCATACACACCCATAGTATATAACATTTAATTCTGTTGAATATTAATATTTTACTTAAAAACCACTTGATGGGATGATTAAGATTTTCATGCTAATGCAGCTGCATTCATTTTAATCACACCACTGTCTGTTACGTCTATCTCTGATTGGTCAGTTTGTGTGTCAGTAAAGCTCATCAGGCACTCTCAAGTGTTATAGACAGAAAAAAATGGGTTGGGGTGGTTGAAAGGGTGTTATTAAATGATGCGTGGCGACCAAGAGGAAGGTGGTTTGAGGATTTATGGTGAGAAATAGCATGATGTGAGTGTGAGAAAAGAGAGGAGAGTGCGGAATGATGGAAAACAGGATTAGATAGACAACGCCGCAGGGAAGTGGTTTGGGCCTGTAGCGAGGAGAAATGTGTGAGTGAGTAAAGTGACAGTGAGAGTGAGGCAGTGTACGACAGCAAGTGCATGTGTGTGTTTTTACAAGTGTGTGTGAAAGACAGAGAGGGAAGAGAGAAGAGGCACAAATGAGTCAAGGTAGGGAATCGGTGGATAAGCCGGAGCCGGGCGAAGGAGGATGGCGATGTGACGGGGAGAGGGGAAAGCGATGAACGGAGGCAGAGGAGGCAGACAGAAACGCCGAGGAACTGTAACAGAGTCTGACACAAAGCTCCGACCTAAGCTAATAGCCTGTCTATTAATATCGCCCGCTAATGACCGCCACTCCCTGTCACAGAGCGCCACAGAGCGTAATCCTTATTCATCAGTTTTTAACTTTTACTTGCTGAATAATGGTCCTAATAAAGCCTTAAAATATGAAGGAGAACAGAATAACCCTGCAGTGTGATAGCCATTTAAAAATGACAAAAAGATCTGCAGTAGCCCGGGCCCAGTACGGAACTGGTGCAAAGGCTGGAGAGTTGCTGGTTTGAGATATGAAAGACAGGACAGTGATGGATTAACCTGACGCTCTGATGGAGAACAGCGCTGCTTGAAGAAAACACCACGGATAAGTCGGAGTGTTGTTTCCAGTACCAGTGAGATGACAAACCTGGATTCCAACGGCGCTGATTTGTGCAACACGCCCATGAGTTTGAAGGCTTATCAGAGTCCACAGCGCCGCACAGCTGGACCTTTATCTCAACAGCAATCGCCTTCTCCCTTTATCCTAACAATCGTGAGGTAAACAGCTGAATTACCTCATTCACTTTTAGCAGAAATGATTGTTTGGACGGACAGATTTTTGCCATTCCTGGATGATGCTGCAATACCAGCAGCAGGCGAGTCTGGCTGAGCCCCTGCTTTTCAGGCTCGAGCTTTGGGCTTTGACGCTCCTCCTGTGCCTTTTTAATAATGTACAGAACGCAAAGAAAAGCCACGCAGTGTAATTGGAGTTTCGATATCTTATATTTTTCACTCTTTCATTGTTGATTCGGTCTTATTACGCGTGGTTAAAGACATTTTTAAATACTTCTCGTCGTACCTCTAGGGCTCATTAATTCCCATTCAATTACAAACAGCACAGAAAACCCCAGAGACATCTTCTTCTGTCAGTGAAGGTAATCAGTCAGAGTGAATGAGAAGCCAATAATTGTTTTTTTTTTTTTCAAGTGTTGCATCAGCACGCAGACGTCATGGTATAGAGCTTTGCAAACAAAATCAGTGTCCTTTCTATATAAATCTCCACATAATACAAATACAGCAAATAGAGCGAAAGTTTGTATGTTTTGCTTTAAGTTTGATTTATTAAACCATGAAGGGGCTCAATTGATTTTTAGGTTAACAGGCTGGATGATGGGAGAGATCGCAAGAATGCGTAAATATACTGAATTGTTTTTTTTTTTCCCCCTCTATAGATTTATTAGAAGCTGTATTTTCTTACTTACGATCCAACAGACAGATATCTCAAATCCACAAACAACCCAGAGCAACGACGATCCCTGCACTTAATTAAACTGAAATCTAAAAAATAAATCAATTCCATCGCTGAAAAGAAAAATGTTATTCTTGACGTTCATTATCTCGACAGATCTTTTTTTTTTTTTTTTTTCTTTCCCCTGCAGACACCTCACATACACTTCTATTTGCACACATGGGGCGCAGATTGAGCTTCAGTGTCTTATTCGGAGACATCTTGACATGTACACAGGAGACAGGCATCATAGAAATTTCATTTAGAAAGCGTGAAATTACACAGTGTTAAAAGAAAAATGACGTTAAATTCAGTCGATGGAAAGAGCAGTGACAGGACATACCAGACATATCTCCCATCGTTCTCCTCTCACCTCCCTATTGTTCCCCCAGAATCTTTATTACCCTTATTTCTCTACTTTTGGGCCTAATCTCCCACACGGACTAGGTAAGGGAAAGATGTAAGGCTGACGGGGCGGTGCAACCTATATTTTCCAAGTGGCATGCCATTGCTTAGTCAAGCATCTCTGTATATGTAACACACTGCAATTAAAACTTCCTCATAGGATGCAGAAAATAGGGCACACAGGCAGGAGGTTTAAGTATGAAGCAAATCAAGAATGAGATCTCTCCTTCCTCCATCCCTTCTCTCGGTCCAGACTTGTGCGTGGCTGTCTGCTTGTATTTCTTGAAACATCTCCCTGTTTACGTGACCCTTGATACATACACAAAAGCGCCGCGCTAAGAAGCCAGAAAAAACACACACCATGTTTTTGCTTCGTGTCCGGTCGTACCACACTGCTCCTTCTACATGGGTTACATAAAGACACACGCACATGCAAAACACCATACATGAGGTTATATCATCATGTCATGGTTAAACGGTGTCTTTATGCCTCTGGAACAAGGGGAGCAGTGAGACGTACAAACGGCTTCGTATAGGCGCAGTTGCAGCGAGGAGACACGGTGACGTGACAACGCTGCTCGCTCTCCGCCATAACGACTGTAAAGAGACGGAGGGAGAGGGCGGGAGGGCGG
>JAPTYQ010131285.1:0-14532 GCA_029814465.1 Ostorhinchus cyanosoma | reverse complement strand
CCCCCCCCCCCCCCCCCCCCCCCCCCCCCTCGGGGTCCGTTTTTGTCTTGGTCCGCGTCTGAGGTCGTGCTGAATGGTTTTGTACTTTTCCTCCACAGTCTTTGACCTGTTCGGAAACCAGGCTTTTACTTTGAAGATCCGACCCGGGCTGCACTTGTTCTGAAGGTCGTAGCCGGATGTGCTTACGGCATCTCGTGCGCTTAGTACGCTTCGCGCTCCGCCGCTCGTGCTGATGATGGGAGACGTTCTCTGCGAAGAGCTCGAGGATTTGGTCCATTTCTCAGTGCACGACCTACCGGCACGAGGCTATGTCGTCATGGAGGAAATTCGACGTCAGGGGAAACTTTGTGACGTCACGCTGAAGGTAACGCAGAAATGTACCCGGTGACGCTTGCGGCTGGAGTTAGCCTTGCAAGCTAAAGCTAACAATCCAGGCTAACGGGAGCTAACTGACGCCAATGGTCAGTTTAGGCACGTCACTGACGTCATAGACAGACAGGTAGGGTACGTACGCACACCTGAGTTGGCAGATCAGTTGACCCATAGGGGGTCTCGTGACGTACGATAGTGACGTAAAAACAACAGAATGAAGCTAACAAAACGTGACGTGTAAGATTACAAAATGACAACAGCTTAATGGATCCAGCTATACGTCACATTTTACACCTAATATCTGACATTTAAATGTGGACTTAAAGGCCGAGTAGTCCTAAAAACAGTACCAGAGGCCTCTGACGGAAAATACTGACATTTACACAGAAAATTAAGGAAGAAGAATATGAAGGGTCACTTCAATGGTTTCACCCCCCCCCCCAGAGATGAATCCTCTTAGAGCAGATCCATCCACCTGCTGATACAGCTCATCAGAACACCTGAGTTGCACCGTCAGCAAGTGGATCACATGACTTGTGGTAACCTAGTAACCAACCAACCTGACTGGACACCTGAGTATCAGAAAGATTAGAGTAGCAAACAACTGAACCAAGCACCCACCCTTTTATGGTGTTTAGTGGGTGTGGTCACGTCTGCTAATCGGCCACACCCATCCTATTCACACTCACCTTTCATCACACCTGGGTCTGAGCAGATGTGGAGGGGATTCCTGCCATTTAATGTAAAAGAATGCGTCTACCTGAGGATCAGAGTTGGACACAGACCTGTTTATACAGGGCTGTTTGTCGGTTTGTCGTGCACCTGTCAAGTGTCTTCGATTTGCCGAGCACCTGTCGTTTCTTCGGTTTGTTGTGCTGCTGTCACCTGTCGTCGGTTGGTCTTGCACCTGTCACATGTCTTAGATTTGTTGAGCACCTGCCGGTTTGTCCTACAACTGTCGTGTCGTCGGTTTGTTGTGCACCTGTCACGTGACGTCTGTCATACAACTGTCGTGTTGTCGATTTGTCATACACCTGTCATGTTGTCGGTCCATCGAGTACCTGTCGGTGGTGTCGGTTTGTTGTGCGCCTATCGTGTGTCGTTGGTTTGATTCCTCTGTTCTGTGTTGGTGTCTTCAGGTTGGGGATCATAAGTTCAGCGCTCACCGCATTGTGTTGGCTGCCTCCATCCCATACTTCCACGCCATGTTCACCAACGACATGGTGGAGTGTAAACAGGACGAGATCCTGATGCAGGGCATGGACCCCAGGTAGGTGAAGACCCAGCCCGCACCTGCACACCTGCTGTAATGTTCAGGAATCAGATACAGGTGAGAAAACACCTGAGACTCAGCAGGACGGGACAACAGTTACAGAGACAGGGGTGTAATTCTTCCAGATAAATCTGGAAATCTGTTTTTTCCAACCTGAAAATAGTCCATTCATTTGTCACGGTGAATGCAGAACTTGTGGCGGAAGGTTGTCTGATGATGTTTGATATATTTTGGACCCGTGATAGGGATGCAACGGTACTCAAGAAAATACTGAACCATTCAATCTGCCCTGCATGGGACAATTCACCCTTACGGACTGTGGGTTTTCAGCTTTGAGATTGATTTTGTGTTGGCGCTTTATGTACTGCTTTACAGGTCACTGAGCATGTGTGCCTGTCCAGGCAGGCCAAAGCTCCCTCTGTCTGTCTCCCTCTTTCTCTTGACATCCATGTGAGGCTCGCAGTGCAGGGAAGCCCCGCACCTCAGGGAGAGACAGCGCATAGAGGAGTGGCTTTAGACTCAACACACATACAATATCGTGACACGCTGTTACAAGGGAATGCATATAGTAGATAACTGTGTGTTTTTATACTCCTGTTTTGTTTTACATCCCTATGCCGAACAGGAATTTATTTATTTAAAAAAAATTAAAAGAGCACTTTTTTCAACAAGGTAAAAAGGGCAGACACTGTGCACGTGCCTGTTTTATAGGACTGTATAAAAGTGAAGGAATATGAAAGGTTCTATTGTTCAGTACAGAATGTGTTATTTTATTCAGAAGTCATATAATTGGTTCCTATTGTGCAATTCATCCAAAATAAAAATGTAATTATGGGAGAAAAAAACCCCAATTCTCTTTATGGGCTACCTTTGAGCTGCCTGTACCGTTGGATCCCTGGTAGGTGTACTGAATATTTTCCTGCTTTTTTGTCCTTTGCCAATCACACCTATGAAAGAACATAAGAAAACCAGCAGAACCACACTTACTGAGGTTCTGCTGCTGACCTTGTTCTCTCTGGTTCTGGTTCTGACCCTCGTCTCTCTTGTTCTGGTTCTGACCTTCTTCGTTCTGGTTCTGACCTGTTATCTCTGGTTCTGGTGCTGACCCTGTTCTGTTTGTTTCTGGTTCTGACCCTCGTCTCTCTTGTTCTGGTTCTGACCTTCTTCTTTCTGGTTCTGATCCTCTTTTCTGTTCTGGTTCTGACCCTGTTCTGTCTGGTTCTGGTTCTGACCCTGTTCTCTCTCGTTCCACCCAGTGCTCTGGAGGCTCTCATAAACTTTGCATACAGTGGTCATGTTGCTATCGATCAGCAGAATGTTCAGTCTCTTCTGATTGGATCCAGTTTTCTGCAGCTGCAGAATGTTAAGGATGCCTGCTGCTCCTTCCTGCAGGAGAGGTACATACATGTCACTGCACATACTCATTAAAGCAAAAGAATCACATGTTTGACTGTACTTAGTTTATTGTGTTGTCTATAATATTTCTAATTTGCTGCTCATGAAAGTATCTGATACTTCACTCTACAGTGTTAATTTCCACCAAATATGTCAGTAGAACTGGAGATGGAACTTATACCTGGTGTCATGTGATGTGTTGTGATGTGTGGTCCAGGTTACATCCAAAGAATTGCCTGGGTGTGCGTCAGTTTGCAGAGACCATGATGTGTACGACGTTGTATGACTCGGCCAACAGCTTCCTCCATCAGCACTTTGTAGAGGTGTCCTTATCTGATGAGTTCCTGAGTCTGAGGACGGAGGAGGTTCTGGAGCTGGTGGGCTGCGATGAACTCAACATCAAGGCAGAGGAACAGGTGATGTGAACCCACATGGACACACACCTGAAGGAAACAAATGGTTCACCTGCAGAGAGCATTATCTTACCTGTACCCGGTGTGACTGTCCTTACCTGTACCTGACGTGACCGTATTCTTACCTGTACTTGAGGTTGACCATGTCCTTACCTGTGCAGGTGTTTGAGGCAGTCCTGTCCTGGGTTTATCATGATCGTGGTCACCGTGACACTTTGCTACCGGAGCTGCTGTCAAAAATTCGGCTGCCGCTATGTCGACCTCAGTTCCTGTCAGACCGAGTTCAACAGGATGAACTCATACGCTGCTGCCATAAATGCAGGTGAGTCACATGACTGGGGGGGTAATTTATGATTATTTGTGGATAATTTCACTCTGATTCTTTATTGTGACTTACTGTAAAGACTGCATCCACTGAACACCCAGAGGAACGCAAGTGTTTAGTGTTTGAACTGATGGAGAATAAATTCAACATGCCAACCACCTGGTTTTACTTAGGCTCAGAACACATGGATTTGGACAAAACTCCATATGAATCTATAATGTCTCAGTACAACTTTCTAAATCAGAGGTTGGAGTGAGAGGGTTCAACAGGTTTGTAGTGCTGTCATGAAGATGCACTACTCTGATTGGTCAGGGTGTTTGGTGTTTCAGAGACCTAGTGGACGAAGCCAAAGACTTCCACCTAATGCCTGAGCGCCGGCCTCATCTGCCCGCCTTCAAAACCCGACAACGCTGCTGCACCTCTATCACTGGACTCATTTATGCTGTGGGTGGACTCAACAGCTCAGGTACCACTGGGAAAGGCCCAGACACCTGTCACTCAAACATTATCCTTTTTTCAACATTGTTTATTGAAGTTTTTCAAATCTGTGTTGAATGTAACAAGAATATTAATGTAATCAAAACAGATTGGAGTTTGGTCTTTTTTTGTTTAATGAATAGTACTTACCGTAATTGAAAGGGAAACAGGTTTATGTGACATTTTGAATAAATTAAACCTGAAATGCAAAAATCTTTACGATAATTACATGTTGTAGTGGGGCTCCTCTTCCAATCTTCTTCCGATCCAATCGTGATATAGGCTGCAATAAATATAATCACAGTGCCATTTACCTGGCTGAATGAATGACCAAATTTAATGTTTCTCATCAGGTGACTCATTAAATATAGTGGAAGTGTTTGATCCAATTGGGAACTTCTGGGAGCGCTGTCAGCCTATGAGGACAGCCCGCAGCAGAGTGGGCGTGGCTGTCGTTAATGGGCTGCTTTATGCCATCGGAGGCTACGATGGCCAATCACGACTTAGCACAGTGGAGGTGTACAACCCCGAGACGGACAGCTGGACAAGAGTATCAAGCATGAACACACAACGCAGGTGAGATCAGGGGACATCATTAACCAGTATCGATCAGTGTCAATCATCAGTACTGCACAATGACACCAATCAATACTGATCAATGTCACCATCAGTACCGATTGACTGACTGACACTGATACATGTACAGTGTGATCAGCCGTTCATCAGGTCCTTCCTTTACTGGCAGTTGTTGGTGTTTATATTGTCTGATTGGTCGTTGTCGTCTTTAGCGCCATGGGAACTGTTGTGATTGATGGGCACATCTTCGTGTGTGGCGGTTACGATGGGAAGTCTTCTCTGAACTCTGTAGAGTGTTACTCACCTGAGACCGACAGGTAACCCTCAGCATCAACAGGCTCAGCTGATCAGTTATCAGGGACCAATACAATAACACAGCTGCTCTGCAGGTGGACGGTTGTCACGGAGATGAGTGCCAGTCGTAGTGCTGCCGGGGTAACAGTTTTTGATGGGCGCATCTTTGTCTCGGGTGGCCATGATGGTTTACAGATCTTCAACACGGTTAGTATCAGTACATGGTACTGTAGATAGAGTTTAACACCAGGGTTAGAGTTAGACTGTAGATACAGGTAGCATTGAACACCAGTGTGTGTCCATATAGATCCATTATTATTCTTATTTTCTTGTTGTTCTTCTATTTCTTCTTGTTGTTCTTCTTCCATTTCTTCTTGTTCTTATTATTGGCATTGTTTTATTAAAATTATTATTATGTTTTAGTTTGACAAGTCCAAAAGTCCTGCATTTCTTCGTCGTGTAAAGCATTCTCATTCATGTTTTATTTTTTTACTCTTATTAAAAAGTTTGAATTTTCTTGGACTCTGATAAAGTGTATAAGTAAAGTTTATGGTGACATTGTGTGACCTCCTACAGGTGGAGTATTACAACCACCACACCAACCGCTGGCACCCAGCGGCAGCCATGTTGAACAAGCGCTGTCGTCATGGCGCCGCGGCGCTGGGCAGTCACATGTACGTGGCAGGCGGGTACGACGGCTCTGGTTTCCTGAGCGGAGCCGAGGTGTTCAGCTCGGCCTCGGGACAGTGGAGCCACCTGGTGGCCATGAACACACGCCGCAGCCGGGTGTCACTGGTAGCCACGTCAGGCCGTTTGTATGCGGTGGGTGGCTATGACGGACAGTCCAACCTAAGCTCTGTGGAGATGTGGAACCCAGATACGGAGCGGTGGAGCTTCATGGCCCCGATGGGGAGCCATGAGGGCGGGGTGGGTGTCGGCTGCATCCCCCTTCAGCCTGCCTAGACTGACCAATCGCTGCCCCGGAGCTCAGACACACGCTGAGGAGGGGTGGAGCCAGGAGGCCGTCCCCCTTCAAACATTCAGCCAACGGTACGAGGGCTGGACCCACTCAGATGCCACACTGTGGGATTGTGGGTAATAACTGTAGAGCTAGCCACAGGTGGCTACTGCTGTAAGGGAACATGTGGATGATAATTGATACATATTGATCGAAGTCATGACACGATTAGTGCCAGAAACCAGATCTGCCTACATATGCGAAAATACTATGTCCTGTTGTTAGTTTGTACCAAAAACATATTGTAGATTGAATTAAATGAACGTTTACTGTGGTTTTACTCATGATAAAACAGATGATTCTAAGTATGTCATAAATGTTTCTCTACTGTATTTAAATATCTGGTGCTAATGACATTTGATACATCTTAATCATTAATTAAATAAATTTAGGCCCCATGTACAAGCTAATGTTAGTGACTGTTAGCTAAACTAATGTTACTGACTGTTTGTGGAACCTGCTGACATTAGTGACTGTTAGCTGAACTACCTAATGTTACAATTAGCTGACCTAGCCAACGTTAGTGTTAGCTAAACTACCTAATGTTAGTGACTGTTAGCTGACCTAGCCAACGTTAGTGTTAGCTAAACTACCTAATGTTAGTGACTGTTAGCTGAACTAACTGTTGTTAGTGACAGTTAGCTAAACTACACAATGTTAGTGACTGTTAGCTGAACTAGCCGACATTAGTGACTGTTAGCTGAACTAGCTGACATTAGTGACTATTAGTTTAACTAGCTGACTTTAGTGGCCGTTAGCTAAACTACCAAATGTTAGTGAGTGTTAGCTGAACTAACTGTTGTTAGTGACAGTTAGCTAAACTACACAATGTTAGTGACTATTAGCTGAACTAGCTGACATTAGTGACCGTTAATTGAACCAACCAACATTAGGCTAGTTGATGTTATCTGATTTGAGTGTTAATAAAGCATACATTTGATAAAAGTCTAATCTTGTTTTTCCTAACAGCTAAACCCAAAGATAACATATGTATTACTGGTTTTAAATCTCACCAACTGCTGTAAATGATTTAAATCATGGTAACAGGACATCATATTTTCACATGTGTAGGACAGATCAAGATTCTGGTATTGATTAGGTCAATACAGCGACAGTTATTGATAAATATTGATCAATATTGATTTTTTACTTGATTTAAAAGACCAACAGGAAGAGACTTCCTCCAAAACAAATGAAGCTGCTTACTTGAAACGGGATGACTGCTCGAATCGACTCCTGAAACTGAAATGGGCCCAGAGAGTCCAGAGCTGAACCACCAACGGGACCTGTCAATCACTGACCGTTGGTCGTCAGTCTACATCAACGCAGAAAACAACTGACTTATAAATTATTCAAACTCAACTGCCCATAATCAACGTGTTTACTAACTCCACCTCTTCTGATGTCACATGGGTGGAGCTACAGGTGAGGAAGAAACCAATGTTTGTTGGATACTGCTGTTTAGATCCTTTTAGGTCAAAGGTCAGGGTCCAGAGCGCTCAGCTACACCTCATGGACTTGGTTCACAGGCGGACATGATTGGTTGTCATGGAAAGTGCTTTGCTTTTCGTCGTGATGTGTTCCTGCTGAAAGCTGTCTGAAATCATTCACTTCTTCATCCATCGCCCCGTCGATCAAATAATGTGTATTAGATTAATGATGAAAATCCAACGTTACCATGACAACGGTCCACAAACAGTCATGGATGGAGATCGGGCGGTTACTGTGGAAATACTACAAAGAGCGCTTTAATTAACCAACAACTACACTTTTATCTACAGGGTTTCCACAAGGTCTTAAAAAGTCTTGAATTTAACTTGTAGAAACCTGCAGGAACCTGTATCTACAGATCACAATAGATGACGATGATAAACTTTGTCAAACATAAGTCGGAATAATAACGAAGAAAAGGCAAAGAGATGTTACACATTTAAATTAAATGTTCCAGAATATAAATCTAAACATAATAGAACCCGAACCCTAGGGCAATAAGTTAAACCGAAAAAAGAATGGTAGCGTTAATGGTAAACCCACAGTTTGAGTTAGTTCAAAATTATTATTTTCTCTTCTTATCTTAATGACACAGGGGTTATTTTCTTTTATTCAGACATGTCAGCAGTGCGTTGGGAGACGCCTCTGAAGAAGGCTGCAGCCACAGCCGAAACATGTCAGGTATGAGAACATCACTGTACTACTACTTTGTCTGAACAAAAGAGAATAATCCCTGTATCACAATTTGAGTCATCAAATGGAAGCATTAATAGTAAAACCACAGTTTGAGTTTTTGATGGAAGCATTAACGGTAAAACCACCAATTGAGTCTTGGAATGAAAGCGTTAACGGCGTTAAAAAAGCGTTAATCACTTTTTGAGTCATCTGGCTCTACGGTTATTTATCTGCGATCAGATGTTAATGTGTCAACACTGATTCGAATTTCTTTGATCCATTGCTTCCAGATGAGACTGGTTTTGTATGGGTGCATTATGGGAAATCTGTCCAGTCAAACATGGACTGAGGTTCCAGTAGCTGATGTTAATCTGACACATTTAAATGATAAAGACAAACGTCTGAAAGGTGATTGTTTTATTGATGAATGAGTCATTTCCAATGTTGCTGTGTCTGATCAATAACAGTATTGATCGTCTACTTAGGCCGGTGGATGTGTGTCAGTATTTCAGATGGATGATCATAAATGCAAAGTAAATCTGCAAAATAAAGAACATTTGAATGAAACATACTGAAACTCCTTCAGAAAAGGTTGAACTTGTCTGTTTTTTCTTCACCTGAAGGTTTGAAAGTTGTGGTTTTGTGGCGATGTTTATATGGAAACAGAAGTCAATGCTTCATTATTTTTTACTATTATTTTTTACTTAATACTGATCAGAAAACCCTCATCAATACCGTATGTTGTATCAGTTTGATCAATGACACAGTTGACACAGATCTCCAGGTTCCAAATGTATTTATTTATGGATTTCCACATATTCCACCTAACCCTGAGACTAAAGAAAAGTGTCTGGGTGGACATGAACTCAGAATTAATGTCAGACGTTTAATTAAAACCATCTTTGTGTTTCAGCCAAGTTCCAAATGAAACTAAAGATTACAGATGTCCACGTCAAGTGAAGCGCCACCTCTTCATCATCATTTATCACTTGATTCAACGCAATCTGTTTCTACAGTCAAAGCTCCACACACAAACCATGATGCATCATGGGAGTCTATGGTTAGTCTTTTGCCATTGGTTCTGATCTGGACCAGGATCTGGTTCATACACATGAAATTCTCAAACTCAACATGATCCATGAGTCAAAGGTGCAACTGGTTTCATCTGTGGTTTTAATGGTGCACCTTAGCCTGGCAGCTAACGTTAGCCCAGGGGTGTCCAACTCATACAGTTCAGGGGCCACATGCTTGTCTATCTGGTCTAAAACGGATCAGACCAGTAAAATGCTATCATAATAACCTATGAATACATGTCAAACTTTTGTCCTTATGGTTTACAGTAAAAAAAAAAAAGTAAGATTATATTAAAATATTCACATTTACAAAGTATCATTTCACAAAAAATTGGAAGACCTGAAATTTAAACTGAATATTCTGTTATTAAATGTGTGTGTTTGTAGATACGGTATGAGTGTGGAAATGATCAACAGAGACACAATATTATTAAAATCACACTTATTTTTCTTAAGAAATTTCAGGTTCTTGTGAATGTAAACATTTTCATGTAATTTTACTTTTTTAACCTAAAACAATTGGAGAAAAGTGGAGTTGTCATTATTTATGGGTTATTGTCAGTATTTTACTCGTCTCATCACCTTTAGATTAAATTATACTAAAATGATTTTAAGATAATTGTACAAGTTTAAACCTGTTCAAATGTGATTTTATAATTTTATCCCATTTTCTTGTACATGTGCATCACCCTAACCCTTTTAACTTTTGAGTTTGAGAAATGTTTAAATGAAATATAAAATAGTTTTAAAATGTCATCATTATACTCAAATTTTACAATAGAAAGTCATTTTGATCATTAATATAGCATTTTCATAATAATGTTTAACATTCTACACGTGTCCTTAAAGTCACCGTCCACCCTGTTAATTTGGGGGAGCCACCCCTTTAATAATCTGGTTGATGACATCACTGATGACACCATCATTTTGAGTGTCTTCCCTAGTGGAAACAGCATTTCCATTTCAACATGTTCAGCCTTCTGTTTGTCTTTGGATGTGGTCTAATCAGGTCCTCCCCATCACCACTGAATATGATTTCATATCAAAGTTTGGGGAAAAAAATGCTACACTGTCACATTGCTGTCTAAAGAACTGAAAAAGCAATACTGCGTTTTCTCATGGCATAGTTTCCATCACAGGCAGGCGCCAATACAGGAAAATGACATGGATTGTTTCCCTTCACACACGCATGCAGATATCCCCCCCAAAACTCATGTCTAAACATGGAACTAAAAGTGAGAACGCAATACTACTTTTGTGTTTTTCAGTTCAGATCATTACGTCTAAATGTAGCCTAAGTCTCAGAGCTAAAGTTAGATGGTTTGAGCCATCAGCTGTCAGCATTCTATTCACTGTATATGTGGTTTGTTTGTGTTTTGCGTGAAAATCATACATGTTGTTACCACACGTCACATATATAATCTTTGTGCTGGGCTGCACATTTGTCATATTATGGAATAATTTTAGGATCAATCATGTGGGAATGGAAGCCACTTGAAAATGGCTCAGTCCTTTTTCGATGGAAAAATTCAGCTGGTTTTTCACATCGTTAACATGAGTCATCGCACATCTTTTGAGACCAGGTTGCACATTTTTGCAATATGTTTGGGCCACATTTTTTCCAAAGTTTTGTGATAAGTCATAATAATAATAATAATAAGTACAACGATAGTGTGTACCTTGCATTACATACAAACACATGGTAATAACGTACGTCGAGAAGCTCCTTGACTTCCACATTTATTCCACATCACTTCCACATTTATTGATTGAATTCCTTATTGATTTGCATATTCGTATAGACTTGGAGATCCTTCTGTTCATCATCTACTTTAGAACATTCTGATCCCAAACACAGATGGAACACATGTCTCCGTCATTCAAACTCAATTAATTTATTGGGTTTTCTGGTACAAGGTCCTGTCAGACCCACATTCATGACCCTTTCAGACCTCATTGGCTGTCGGACCCTGTGTGGACCTGGATCTGCTGAGACGTCTATAACAAGGAGCAAACTGATGAAAGAACTAATCACAGCAGTCTCCAAATGATCAACTGTCTCTGTCCACAGCTTCTGTTTTTTTAGGACTTGAACCCACTCTAAAGTGGTGACCTCCATCATTAGTGGACCTGGATCTGCTCAGACTTCTACATGTGAACTTCAACCCAACCAGGTTGGATGTTGACAGAGCATTGTGGTTAACAGATGTACAAACCCTGACCTTTCTAGGAAGCCCGCCAGTGCCCTGACCTTTTACAGGGTGGGTCACCACGCAGGTTTAATTTGATGTGGTTTGTCTCTCCTGACTAGAGGTTCTGTAGCTGTATTTCCCATAATGCTTTGAGTGTTTCCTCTATTGTCTTTACTTGGACACTGAAGAAAACTGACAAACAGATAGGTTCTCCGATCTTTTCAGGTGGACCAATCAGCTGTAGAGTTTACTTCTACAGCAAAGATCCACGCCTCTGTCTTCTCCACGGCAATGGCAGCAGAGGCTCATGGGTACTGGTGGACCTCTGCTGCAGGTTTACAGAATCACCTCAACAGGTTCAAACCAGAGTCCACATCAGGTCCACAGAGGCTCCAAACGTTCACTGTCCCTCAGGTCCTGCAGGTCCTGGACCTCCAGGGGTGGATCCAGCAGGTCCTGGACCTCCAGAGGTGGATCCAGCAGGTCCTGGAGGGTTGGTCCAGGATCCTGGAGCATCTCCTTCAGGTTGAGACTGCAGATCTGAAAAGCTGTAGAGATTTGAACAGCGTCAGTGGTTAGAGATCACAAAGCACAAGTATTCTAACTGATTAAAAGAACTACCGCCAGGAGGAGGAGGGAGAGAGGGAGGAGAACCATCAACCACCATTCAGAACCATCCTCCTCATCTGAACCTTCCACCTGTTCATAAATGTTAGTCCTTGTATTTTTTACCGAAACTTTCTACAGTACAGATAATCTAGGACCATCAGCACTTCTGCTGATTCTAGGACTATTGGGCAACATCGGTTCTTCTGATTCCAATGACTTTCACACCATCTGTGGTTCTGTTGAGTCTAGGACTCTTGGAACGCCGGCGCTTGTGCTAGACTCACGATGGTTCAGTGGGCTGGAAGCGGTTCTCCTCTCCATCCAGAATTCCGTGGTACATTCCGATCTCCTGCTCCAGCCGTTGCTTGTTGCTCAGCAGGGTGTCATAGTCGCGTCGCTGCTGCTCAATCTCTCCACGGATGTCCCCAAGCTCTGCCTCCAGCTTAGCAACCACTGAGCCCAGGTTCTGCAGCTCCATGTCATGCCAGTGCCGGGCGTCACTCTGGGAGTTCTCCAGACCACGCTTCTACAACAGCACCACACCAACATGCAGAGGCTGAGTTAGCAACAGGTTAGCTTAGCACAGAGGACTGGGAGTGATCATGTGACTGAGGATGTGATTGATGTAGCTCACCAGTGCTCTAATGGACTCAATCTCAGCCTGCAGACTCTGGATCTTAGCACCAGCGTCGCTGCACTCGGCCTTCAGTGCCTCCACCTGCTCCTCCTCTGGACTCAGTCTGCTGCCCACACACTGCGCCTCCTACACAAAACAAACACCAAATACACAAGGAAGCAACCAATGGCATCAAACATTCCAGATCTTTTGTGATTGAGACAGTTTGAGATTATTCCTTTGGTTCTTTATGCACTTCCATTCAGTTAAGTTCTATATGTCATTTATGTCTGTTGGCCATTTTCAGGAGAAGTTCCAGAAATATTTATCATTAGATATAAATCATTAGCATTTTGCCAAAGCAGAGACATGTTGATTTCATCCCACACTGGATTTCCTAATGTGGAACCCATCCTCACCTTACAGTCCAGGTAGCTGTCAGTCTCGGCCCGGTTCCTCTCCGTCACCTTCTCCCAGTGGTTCCGGATGTAGGCCAGGATCTGGTCCAGACTGGTTTCAATGGGAGCGTCGGGTTCATCCACCTCTCGTCCCGACATCTGGCTGTAGAGGACACGTACATCCTGCACAGGTGAGTAGAGCCCCATCAGCTACACCACTACAGCTCCCATCAGCCATTGCAGAATACCCCATGCAAAATGCACAAACCTGCTCATGGTTTTGCTCCAGACTGCGTAGCTCTGCCCTCATGTTCTCCATCTGCTCTTCAAGCTCCGCCTTTGTCAGGTTGGCGTCGTCGATGACTTTGTACAGCGAGCTGATCTCCTCCTCCACCGCCTTCCTGAACGGCTGCTCGTTCTCATACCTATAGGGGGTGTCGTTTTGAAAATGCACCACTTTAATCTGAACCAGGCTGACTTTGAACAAGAGACAAACAAGGAACTGGACATGACATCAAACCTACAGACTGAGACCACCAAGGAATGAACAAGTGTAGTATCAGAACAATGACAGAAAACGGATGAGTACGGGTGTGTTTATAATTAGAAAAGTTGAGTACCACTGATGTAGCAGAACAGAAACACCCACTGAACTCCGTCTACTGTGATCCTTCAGATGCAAATACATGATACTGGTGGAAACACAACCAACGAGGACTGGGTGACCTCTGACCTGTCCTTGAAATCCTCAGCGTTGGCTTGAACATTCTCTGTCTGCAGCATCAGCCGGGCGTTGTCCAGGATGGCTTCACTGACCTGCACGAAAACACAGCGCTGTAAGCAGTTGCATCCAGCAGGGGGCAACACAGACCTGTGACCCCTCCAGGTACCACTTTAATAACAGGGTTCAAGAGGCTGAACATCAGTCAAACTCATGGATGTGCCTGATGGTCACTATGGTGACGCAGGTCCTGATCAGCCTGTCAATCACCATCTCGAGCACCATCAACCGTGTGACACTAAACAATGACATAAAAGGATTGGATTGGTTTAGAAATGATCATGGTCAAGAGTTGATAAGCATTAAAGTTTTTCATCTGGACCTGGACTTGTTTTTAATCTGTTTCACCTGATGTTACAACCGTTCGGTGCCATCAGTGTCTGTTTTGTTCATTCTGTCATTTCAGTTCATCAGAGGTTAAAGGTCACCAGATATTAAAACTACAGTTCAAACCATGTCAGTCTCACTGATTATTTGAAACATTTCAACGAGGCTCCTTATGCAGTAGACTCCACCCCCACCCCCCACCCCTCTCTCTCTCGTTTGTCTGCACA
>JAPTYQ010131189.1:0-14551 GCA_029814465.1 Ostorhinchus cyanosoma | reverse complement strand
TTGTTCAGTATTAATTGTCTCCTTGTAAATACAAGCTGGACTGACTGTACATATCCTGACCAAGGAAAATCTAATTTGACAGACACAGGCTGTTCTGCTTCCATCAATAATAATATATATTATATAGCCTAAATGTCATCTAAAATTAATGTTTATTTGCAGCCTAGAATAGCAAACGATTACATGATCAAAAACAAATTAATTTTAGCCCCAAAAGATTTCTCTGTTTTGAAAGTCTGGGGTTGCCAGAAATTTGTGATGTTAAAAGGTTGGGAACCACTGACATCATATCTTCCACCCACTGTGCATGAGTGGGAGAGAAAGCATCCGTCCACCTGAGCACCATTACTTGTCAAGCCAGAAGGGCAAATTTTAATTTCAAATTATTTTAATTTCAACTTACTGCTCCTGTGCAAAGGTAAATGCGTTTTCATCTTTATCATTTTTTTACCTTATAAATCTGTATCTGATTTACATTTGAATTAAAGTGAAGTGTTTTCTGTGAACTTACCAACATGTGCCTGAACTTCTACCCAATACAAAAGCATTGTGAGCTGCTCTTTCATTTATTCACATTCCTCCATGGACAGAGAAGGCCGGTTTGGGCAGGAAACTCCTGGGCTGAAACACTAACCCTGGTGCTATTTTACTGATGTCCCCCGTGGACACTGATCTGAAGTGATAAACACCAAACTGTGATGTTATTTACTTCTGTTTACAGTAAATAAACAGCCAGCGATGAGAACATCAGTCTGTGGGAAGCCATAAGTATCTCCATAACAACACTATCATTAAACATTAAACAGACTTATCTTTCCCTTAAGTACTGGAAAAAGCAGGAGAATTACCATTCACTTGTTATATAAATCATTACAATGGACCAAAAACCTCAAGCAAATGGTGTGAGCTATCTAGAGACGACAACACTCATCTGAGGAGCTCAGTAATCAAGTGACAGGAGCTGCAATAAAAGGCAGAAACCAGTTGGACTTAACAGACTCAGATTCTTTGGGTTTTTCCATCCAAATGTGTTTGACTTCAGAGTGATAACAGCTCTGAAGCAGAAAATGTGTGGTTATCACCAGACATTCCCCCTGGGCGCTGCCCTGGGTCTGATTATCGGCTGAAGGGTTGCACAGACTCCTTTTGATGGTGTCGCGGACGGTGGCGTCTGCCTCTATTGTCCAAGAGGATTGGTCTGTCATACCAGGACAGATTTTCACTTTGAAAAATAAATCAAAAACACTTTGACTGGAAAAGAAAATCTTGGCAGTTTCACAAAAACAGAAGAGGAAGGCGGTTGCTGTTCCACGACCTCTTCCTCCTCTTCATCAGTGCGATCACATAAAGAACATGTTATTTTTAAGTGTCACTGCACTTGTAGAATATATTACTCACCTATAATTTATTGAGCTGCACCTTCCGTCCCCAGTTTTCCATCCTACACTCCTCTGGAACACAAAGACAGGTATTTAAAGGAGCATCTAAGAATAAATACGCCAGCCTGGCTGCGAGGTTACCTTGACAATTATGCACTGAAGACATCCTCATAAATATTCATAGATGTTGCCTGGACCTCACTGTTGACACTGCAATCATGCAAATAGCTCACATATCATGATGATCTGCCAAATGTGTGGGCCTTAATGAATTATTTGCAGAATTTATACAGATTACGGTCAACAAGTGCTCCTAAAATGGTAATGTTCTGCAAAAAGTTTTGGCTGTAATACAGTCTTTATTCCCCAATTATTTTTAATGTCCCACAAAGGGAGCAGGAGGCAGTCAGCGGAGCATGTCTGGGATTCAATAAAACGGCTGACTCTGTCAATGGGACTTAATTTGGAAACATATTTGGTGTATTTTTGTACTCCCCTTTAAATCCTGGATGTAAATATGTCATATAACTGACAGGTGCATCCCAGGATATCAGAACGTGTCTGACTAATTCTGAATAATTTCCTGAGCTGGGTGACAAATTGTGCCTTCCTCCTGCACTACGCAAAGGCAGGGAGCACAGGCATGCATACCAAGTAGGGTGGAGATTTAGCCCGGCTTTCCGAAGCTCGGCTCCCTGCAAACCAGCCCACGCTTCACTCCACGGCTTCCTCCGGCTCCGGCTCGATGTGACATTAAAAGGGCACGTCCTCTGGGGGTCCCATCTGGCCCCTCTGAGTCCGTTAACGCTCACGTCCCTACGAGACAGAAAACGCCAAGCAGATGCAGAACGCCATCGCTGAAGACATAGTGTAAGTGGAGCCATTTGACAGTAAAAGTGCACTTATACATGTTCATAATCAGTTTGGAAACACTTAATCAACATTTTATAACAGGGGTCAAACACACTGGCTGCCAAAGGGTCCAATCCAGCCCAGAGGGTGAATATGTGGAAAAAATGTATAAGGTTTACACTGAAAATACAGTTTAAGCAATCAAGGATTAGTTCAGGTTCCACATTCAGACCAATTTGATCTAAAGTGGATCAGACCAGTAAAATACTATTATAATAACCTAGAAATATTTCCAAATGTTCTTTGAGTGTAAAAAGTAAAATTGCATGAAAATGTTGACATTTAGAAATTATCCTTTTGCAAAATGTGTGAATAACCTGAAAAAATATGAACATCATGAAATGTCTTCATATAACTCAGTGTATTTGCTCCAATTTTCTGTCTGTTCTTCAATGTGTGTATTTGTGGATCCACTGGGATCTGTACGTTAGAATGAACATGTGGAAATTATAAACTGATGCAGAATATTGGTACAATTTTCTTAAGAAATGTCTTCTTTTTTAACGGTTGTTCAAGTTATTCACATTTTTTAAAGCATAGTTTGTACATTTATTGCCTGATTGCCTGATTTATGCTATGTTTTTATTCTGCTTCATGTAAAGTGTCTTTGAGTACAACTGAAAAGCGCTATACAAATAAAATGCATTATTATTATTATTATTTAAATAATTTAATTTTACGTTTTTCACCTTAAAACAAAGACGAAAGTTGGGAGTTGGCATTATTTCTAGGATCTTATTTTACTAGTGCGGCCTATTTGAGGTCATATAGGTCTGAAAGTGGAACCTGAGTTTGACATCTCTGCATTACAACAACCTGATCCATCAACGGGCTGATGCAGCATTAGCCAACCTGACCACTTCCACTACTCTGCTTTTTACTCACCGCTCCATTTATTTCCACAATGTTGGACTGAAAGCTGTTATCAAAAAGAAAAGAGTTTGTCCTCTTTGCTTCTGTACTTTCAGTTTAAGGTTTGTCAGTGATGTCTCACACAGTTTAGGCTTCAGAAAACCACTTCCACTACCTTCAAACATCCCCGTGTGCCCCTGTGTCAGGATTCTAGCAAGTAAGACTCAATATGTAGTTTACATAATTTATCTACTGATACGGAAACAAAAACTACCACAGAACACACCATCATAAAGAGGTCAGGGTGAATGTGACTCTTCATGCATGAGTGTAAGATGTTCATGAAGCAGTGAGGTTCAGGGTTTTTCCACCTGGATAAGTTCACTCAGACTGTCACAGGGTGTCTGCTCTTTATCCAAATAAAAATTCAAGACTTTTTCAAAACAGTTATTTTAGACGTTAGCTGTTGAGATTGTACCAGTTGTGTGAAGTAGAAAAGTTCATTTTAATAAATGTATGAATGAATAAATGCATAATTCAAAGTAAATCATGTTTTAAAGGAGTGATATTATATGTTTGTTTGTTTTTTTATGGAATTATGCATTTTCAAATATTTCCCTGTGGTCTACATAAATTGTAAATGCTCTGCTTGGGTCTGAATTCTTCATTAATTCAACTCCACAGACTCATCTTCAATCCTATTTGTAAGCAATGACAGAAAGGTGGTTTTGAGCGCTGGCCCTTTAAATGCACATGAGACACTTCAGGCCCCGCCCCCTCCAGGTTGTTAGCTGTGCTGCTCTGTCCTGTTCAACCAACACCTGAACAATTTAGGGAATTGGCTTGAAGTTTGGACACATTTTCAGTATGGACTACAACTGCTGCTGCTGATAAACAATTATGTCGTACTTGGAGAAATGTTCATTGGACGTCTGGATCTTATATGTGCAAATGTCATGATGTAATTATTTATAAAATGTAACAAATTAAGAAGGAATTGAAACGGGTTGTAGAAATCCACTAAATTTTTGTCAAAATGAATATAAAGATAGCTTTGCAGACCTGGAGGGTTCAAATTCAAACTGTATGAATTATTAGGATCCAAATGCACAAATAAATGAACCAAAGACTAATAAAAGTGGGATTAGATAAATATGACCTTGTTAATGACAGAAATGTTTTCAAAACATATGAAAATCACAAAAGTGAATGAATATCACACAAGGGCCAGATCCAGCGTTGCCATGGGGACCCATGTCCTGTTCAATAGACTCTGTGTTTAAACTAAATAACTTATCTCCATATTTAATACATGTATGAAAAGGTGTCAGTAGGTACTTTCACATGACACATGTTACAATTGACAGAAATATTTTCAAAGTAAAAATACTTAAATTCCTGCTGTGTGACAAGGGGACTCAAAATTAACATTTCACTTTACTCAAATGTACAAAACATGCTATTCTCATCATAAATGGATCCTAAATGAAACAGGGCTTTAGCTCTGATGTTCAACTACAATTATGATCAATATTGGATCAAAATATTGAAATGATCAATTTTGATGAACACAAATCTGTTGTGACATGGGAACAGCAGCTTGTACCTTTGTTCAGTATTATAATAAAAGACTGACTGGAACTAAAACACTGAAAATATGATTATAAACTTTTATTGAACATACATAACTGAAGTGATATATACAGATAATTGCAGAGCATATTGGACTAATAATTGGATTGGACAGAACCTTTATATATTCATGTACTGTTGAATAATTAATTCAACAGATTCACAGACTGAAAATATCATTGATACAAGAACAAATATTATTATTAAAGTGAATAGTACATTCACATATTTGAGTCCTTTTTAGGTCTCATTTTATATGGATCAGGCTCTGAAATTCTGATACTGAAATGTTCTTAACAGTTCCATAAAATAAGAGTTCTTAAGCTAAAGCATGAGTCTATTTGAGAAATAATAGGTGAAACTAAATTTTTACACTGATGTTCACTTTGACTGGATCTGGCCCTAATGTGCAAACAATATCTATTGTTGACTCTGGTTTATTCTGAAGTGAGTGAAAAGCAGCCATCAGAAAAGAATAAGAGCAGCAGAACTGACCTGAGTGCCTACGCAGAATGTGGAAGTCAACACGCATTAAATGTCTTAAGGAAATACTAATGGTAAAGTTAATGCAGGATCACAGAAAACAACCATGGACTATGACAACAAAACTAATGCTAATGTGCCTAGCAACATCAAAGTCATAAATAATTAAGCTAGCTGGTACTAGCTGGCTAACATTCACTCTGAGATCAAGGCATCCATTTGTTGTTACAACAACAAGCTGAGTTCATTTAGAAAGGACATGAGTTCAAAGGACAGATGAACCAAGCCTTGGAGGATCACTGAGGAATTTAAGTCCAGGAGGCAAATCAACACATGGACGAATCAGGAAAGTGTAACCTCTAACTCTAAGATTAACCTCTAACTGGTGAAACATCCACAGGAGTCCATGCAAATCAAGGTGACCGACTTGGAATCACAACCTTGGTGAAATAAGATCTGCATTTATAGAATCCCCGAGGACAAGGACGATAAATACATGAGGGAGTTCATTCCCATTTCTTCTACGATGCCTGATAATACAACGCTGTCATGGAGCTCTAGCCTCTCGACCACCCTCAGAAGCTCTGCTGACAGACACTGTGACAGACTTTTTTAGAAGAGAACACCAAAGAACAGAACCTATCCAGCGCCTGGAAAAAAGAAGGCGGTGCTTAATGACAAATGGGTTCACTTAAAACACAATAAAGCATATTCAGGCTCTTGCTAATCGCTGAGGTGCTAATTTGTCTTCATCAGTCTGAAGGTAAGGATTTACTGATGAGTTACCGAGATTTATAATATACAAAAAGAAACAAATATGTCAGCATTAACAAGGGGTCGACTGATATGAATATGAGAGAGAGCACATTAAAAATACTAAGTGTACACGCAGACTCCAGATTCTATTGTTTATTACCTGGATGACACTTTCATTCATTACATGAACTACAGACTCAGGTCGCCATCAAGTTGCAACAGCTTATTAATAATGTATGAGAGTTTTCAAATGCTTGCAGTTTAGGAGCGTTATTCTTTCCACACAAAAACATAGCTTGACATGCCCCACCCTGTCCACACTGGAGGACTACACTTTGAAGTTTTAATGTTCTAAAAAGGATAGATTTAAATTTTATACAAATGTTTTTTAAGTCAATCGATAGAATAATCACTACAATCTCTTCAAAAATGGAGATCAGTTTAGCAGGAAGGTTTAATAGAGGAAGAGTGGTCAGACCCAATCCATACCAGTAGATGGCTGGATGCATGACATAAATGGATTTTCTTATTTATCTGATTGGGTTTTTTTCTGTAATATTGTTACGAGTTGTTTCCGTCCTGTGTGTGTGTTTTGCATTTTTATCTATGTGCCTTTTTTGTAACTTTGGTATTGGTTAAAAGAAAAAAAAATCTCAATAAATACATGTTTAAAAAAATAATAATGCATGAGGTGTTAATTACCCGGTGGTGTTCTCAAACTTTGCAAAGGCTGCAGACAAATCTTTCAATTCACATTGTAATGAAAGTCAACTTTCACAGCTCACGGTCCAGCAGAATACCTCATCAGTTCGGCGGCGGCTCCTGTCATTACCCCACTTGGCCTTTTCTGAAACTCGGCTGCCAGATTTTTTTGTAGAATCGCAGACCTTACCTAAATAATTGATATAAAAACTCAGCTGGGAAGTAAAGTTCTGAGCTGGCACTCTGCAGCCTCTTATTGATAAGTCGGCGTTCAGGTCTTGTGCCAAGGTCTGAAACCGAGGCTGTGACTCACTCTCTTCAGTCCGAGTGCTTGGTGTTTTCTCCTCAGCCTCCACCGCGGTACAAGAATGTCTGTGTAATGATAATGATGAGGTAATGTAGTGTAAAATCCTTCATGAACGAGGGGAACGTCCACCCACCGTTTAATGAGGGGCTTTGCATCAGCCGGGTGGAGATTTCAGGATATTTTACAAAGACAAAAACACAGATTTTGGAATCCCAAACTATTCATTTTAGAAAAAAAATAGTTGTCCCTGTGCAGGATTCCTACAGGTTTCTATAAGTACCTTTTGAAGACTACTTAGAACAGGCTTTAGTGACCAAATCACAGCCATACAGGCAAAAATTTGTGACTTAGAATTTAGGAAAACTCATGTCAACCACTTTGAGAATGATCTTTTCTCTAAGCAGACATTATTACATTTTTTACTTCCCCATCCTTACTTTTCACTTCTATGATCATTTCTCATCAGGGGCTGGAAAGTTAGTGATAACTGGTTCCTAATTTCAATGTAAACTGTCGGGTCGGAACGAGTGGATCTGAGTCAACTAACGTTACATCTTGGACATTTTACAGACATATTTCAACACAACACAGCAAACAAGTTCACGACAACAGATCTAAGACCTACCACATCAAATTTACCTTTTAAAGACTTTAAGATGTTAAATGCAGATTTGTAAATTCAAGACTTTTAAGACTTCTTAACACCCCATGGGAACCCTGCTGTTTGTCAACACCCTGTTGTATCTGAATCAATCCCAGTTGAATGTGTGAGGTTGTCAGATTCTGCTTTATGTTCCAGTCCTGTGGACTGGATGCAGGTCAATCTCCCAGTAGAAGTGGGCGGGACTTTCGCTGGAGGAGAACTCAATGAATTCAAAACTGTGAACAAACTTTGTAGACATTGTCCAAACAAAGATGCATATAAGATTAGAAATGAATCAATCCTTAGTTTTTATTAAGATGTTTGAAGTAGGGATGTAATCAATTAATCTATTGATAGTCGATAAGAATTTGCTCAATTAAATTGCATTAATTATCTATTAATTGCCCTTTCCCACAGCAGTTTTTGTGGTGTCAACAGTAGGGGGCACCACTACCTAAACTAGGCTGTGGTTGAATATTGGGGGGTTGTCCACCTGCCCACACCTGTCCAAAGGCTGCCGGCTTGTCCGTGCTGCGACGCCGGGACAGCCGGTCATCAAACTGGATTATGGTGGAGAGAAACCACACCCCCGACCAAATCCGCACACATATACGGGGGTCGGAGCATTTTCCCTGGAGGTTGGTCTAGTCCACAGTCATCTGAACTATCTATTCAGTGAGACAGAAGTTAAAACATCCTCCAGTCTCCTGAAGTATATAAACAATACATAACTTTTATTCTCATAGACACTATTGAAAGAGAAATTCAGGTTCTCAGGAAAAATCACTGCTTATCAATTCATTGTTAATCGACTGATAAGGTCAACCAACTAATGATTAATAAATTAACCGATAATTTGCATCCCTAGTTTAAAGAAATTGCTCATGACGACAAAGACAAACAGCGCCTTAACAGCTCCTGACCCACCGGCCAGTGAAATAATGTTCATTTTAGAGTCAGTAAAGCACACAAGCACAGACTGCAGACTAATCATATCTAGCCGAAACATTTCTTCAGTCTTCATGACCTTCATTTTAACGACCCCTCTCTGTACACGACAACATGAAATGAACTATTGTCTCCTTTATGTTATATGGGATTCACCACAGCATCGGTACGTGTGTGTGTGTGTGTGTGTGTGTGTGTGTGTGTGTGTGTGATCGACTGCAGCTCAAACACTGATGCGTGACCTTTACATCCTATAGAAACATGCCGATACATGTTCATTACAAACTAACAGACTCCATGTGATGCTGTCTTTTTCTCATCTCTTCTTACACACAGATACATAGAAACAGGAGAAAAAATTTTCCCTTCCTGTGATATAAAATGCTCTTTCTCTGTGTCTGAGAGGACCAAATGTTTTGTAAAATATCTGTATTAATGTGGACGGGGAATTAACATCAACTCTTTGTTCACTTTGGATTTTAATATCAGCTTAGTTATCCCTTTGTGTCTGCGCAAAAGTACTTTTAGTTTAGATTTTATTCAGGTTTTTGACAAAGCCTTGATTTAAAGAATGTGAAAAATGAAAGACTTGTGACATTAAATATGATTAAAATCCAACACTAATTAAGTCCCATATGATTCAGATGAAAGACCTCGGAAAACTAAGACAAAGCCTATTTTACCTGGAATTCCCTTTCCTTCTACCTGGTGTTGCATTGTTCTTTATAGTTTTCACTTAACAAAATGACTTTTTAACGGCTAGTTTTGATCATAAGTTTAATTAAAGCTAGTTATAATCTATGACTTTAATTGATACATGAACTGAAGCAACATGATATCGTGACTTGCATTAATATACACACCGTTTTTAATTGGTGTGTTATGTGTACACATTATAAGCTTTCCATGTGTAAGTTCACACTGTGTCAAATACAGCGCATCGAGAGTTAGGGTTACGTTACGTGAAGCGGACATCTTGGCGTAAAATGACGATCAAATTGCGTCGAATAACACGCAAAAGGATGAAAATACGTAGGTATAGCACACCAAGCATAAGAACTGGAGTGACATACAACGTGATTTCATGAGATCAATCTCAACTAAGGATGTAAACAGTTAATCGATTATTGATTCATTGTCGATAAGAATTTGCTTGATTAAATTACAATAACTGTCGGTAATTGCCCTTTTCCACAGTGGTGTTTGTGGTGTCGGTGTAGGGGGCACCACAGCTTAAACTAGGCTTCATCGCTGAGGTTGAATATTGGGGGGGTCGTCCACCTGTCCACACCTATCCTGTCGGCTAGCCAATCATCAAACCTGATTGTGGCGTTGATGAGTTAAAATCACTTTAGAGACATAGTGGAGCGAAACACAGACCTTCCTGTCTGTCCCACATGCTGTGGGTTACCTGGTAGTGGGAGTGGGGCACTCCCACCCAAAAGTGCACACATATGCGGGGGGCGGTATCGGTCTAATCCTGGGAAAATAGGGGGGGGGGGTCACGCCATCTCCATGCTCCTGGAGGTCCATCTCCCGCATGAACTTCCTCCGCTGAAATCTCGCTCCATCGTGTCAGGTAGTGACGCAAAGTCAGCCCATTTGTTCTAAACTGGCCCTCTTCAGATCCATTTGTTTTATTGAATTTCTCTGCAGAATTTATTTTGTTCTACTCCACACGCTCAGTCTGTGGAATCCATGGATCCTCTGCTTCATAAATAATGCCAGTGATGTATTTTTGACAGTAGAGTCCTGTTGGTGAATTCGTATTCGTGATGGGGAAACAAGCGTAAAGCTGCATTTCGAGTTTGTAATTCATGTCAAAACGTATTAATTCCTATTCTGATAAAATACACACAAAACATTTTATATACGACTGAGCTCATTCAAGAATTTACACATATTTTTTGCACAACTATAGACTAATATGCACACATTTCTCTTATGCACACAAATACTTTGACAACAACCTTACACCATAAATATACATATGAATATTTTCAAATATGCAAATGAAGTCATATCTTGTTTTCATGTATATGTATGTTTTCATGTTTTCTTGAAATCCGTTGTATATCTAGGCACTACAATAGGATAATTATATTTGTTTTGTTGCATATTTGAAATAAAAAAAGAACCGAACTAAATTCCGGTCAAATATATGGTCATGCAAAGTATCCAAAAAATTAAATCACAAGTGTCAAAAGGATGAAGAACCATAGAATCCAGACCATGTTGGAGAAGATATGGGGAAAACCATAACATTTTCCTGTCAAATGGTGCAGTCGATTTGGATTTAAAGGCTCAGACACAGTGAATGTAACACCCGCAGGGCTGAAGGTAATGAGAAATCACATTATCTACACACAAACAATGCATCATTCATTGACTTAAACAAAGGATAAGAGGCTCCTTTCCACACAGAAAAAATCTCAGCAATTCACTCACCAAGTGCTTTGTGTCTTTACTCAGAACTAAGGCTGGATAGATAAGGGCTGTCAAACTCATTTTATTTCAGGTTCCACATTCAGCCAAATATGACCTGAAGTGGGTCAGACCAGTCAAATAATAACAAAATAATATATAAAGAATGGCAAATGCAAACTTTCCTCTATGTATTAGAGTGAAAAAAGCTAAATTACATGATGAAAATGTTTACATCTATAAACTATTCTTTAAAAAAATGTGACTAACTAACTGAAATTTCTTCAGAATACAGTATCGTGCAATTTTAACAATATTGTGCTTCAGTTTATCATTTACACATGTACATTATAATGTACAGATCACAGTGGATCTACAAATACACAAAACATTTAATAACAGGCAGAATATTGGTACAATTGCACCGCCTTCTCTTAAGACATTTCAGGTTGTTCATATTTATTCAGGTTATTCACATTTTTTGTGAAATGATTAGTTTTGTTTTTGTGTAAATACAGTAAAATTACATGAAAATGTTTACAAAGAAAAAAATAGGGAGTTGTCATAATTTATAGGCTATGATGATATATTTTACTGACTGAATTGGTCTGAATGTGGAATCTGAACTAAAATGATTGTTAATATTACTGATGTTCCGATTTGGAATTTTTTTTTGCTTCCGATCAGATTTTTTTTAGGATTAGTTTTGCAGATACCGATCCAATACAGATCTGATACCGACTTTTTCCAATGGAATTTTAATTTAAATTTGGAATCATTATTCATAGATTATGCTATTATTTTACTTGACATCACAATTGGGCTGAATGTGGAACCTGAACTAAAACAAGTGTAACACCTTTGCCTCTTAATAACTTTAGCATAATTTTTGCACTTTCCAAATTCATGCTGCGGGCTAAATTTGAACCTTTGGCAGCGCCAGTTTTGGCCCACAGGCCATAAGTTTGCCACTGCTGTAGCACGTCTATGGACAGGTCCATCCAAAGATTATATGGGGGTGCTCTTCCCTCTAAATGTTGCTTCTCTATTCAAGGATGATGTGAAAAAAAACCAGCTCGGAAAAATAAAATAAACCCTCACCTGCCTGCAGTCACGCTAGTTAAAACTCTTATGATCTTCTGCAGAGCCTGGGACGAGGAGGCACACTAAAAATAGGATGCATACATGGACAGAATGTGTACATATACTACATGCTACAGGAGGTTTTGTGGAGGTTCACATGCCTCGGGTCACGTCTGCCTCAGGCTTTAAACACACTTCAACAGGCCTTGTAAAGCCTAAGGCAAATGAATGAAGGGCAAACCACAATCTGGACTGCTGCTCATATTGATTTTTTTACTGGCACACACTCAGCGAACCCGGTGAACACACACTCATCCATCATACTTAGCTGCAATCACATTTTATTTAACATGCACAGAGCCAATGGCTTATGAGAATCCTGCCCAATCAACAGCCCGAATGTAAATCATGTGACAGTCTTTCCTTTAGCAGTAATTATTTAATCATTTGCTAGTTTTTACCTTGAATTCAGCAATAGAACATCCACATTTGCTATGGTCACAGTATGATTTTTATCTTTGCAACTCAACTCCAAACATTTCCCATCATCATGTTTCTTTAAATCAATGTGAAAATGAATTAAAAAGTAAGTGAAATTAGAAAAGAATAATAAGTAGTGATAATGAGCATATTTAATTTAATTTGAGCAGCATAATCTGGAGTTTTTAGAGCGTGCACAAGCCTCTATAAGATGGAACAACAGCCTTTCTTTCAGCTTAGAAATAAGAAACAAAGCACAAACTGTACAGACGCGATGGAAACAAGTTAAGAGCCAGAACTTCCATCACATCCATCCGCCATCAGGTCTCTGATCATGTCTAAGTTTATTCTGTGACATCACAATGACCTTTAGCACCAAAAATCCTCTGTTCCTGACAAATTATGTCTTACATATGATCCACAGGTTTTCTTAAAGAGCTGCATGATGGACAAATCTAAAAACTAAAACATTTTAAAGGAAGCTGAAGTTAAAAACAGGATAAGAAATAAGCAAATATCCAGAAACAAGCTAAAAACAAACTAAAAACTATTATACTTTAATAGAAAAGCAAAAAAAAATGCAAATTCTACAGAGAAAGTGAAGACATGCTAAAGTATTGTTACAATATTAATGTGTCTTTCGATAAAAGTTATAATTGCACCACTGTTACAATGTAGTTGGGGTTGAGGGGCCTGGAGATTTTTTATCCTCCAAAGGGAGAATACTGCACTGTACTAATGGATCTCTTGTTGAAGAAAAACGCTCCAATGATTCGACGGCACATAGTCCCACAATGTGATTAAAACTACTGATAACCACTGAGTATATATTGTTTGAAAAACCTATATTGTAACAATACTTTTGCTTTTCCTTGAATCAGTTTTTGTTCAAATTAAAAATAACTTAGATTTTTACTTGAATAATACATATAAACTCAACCAGACTGCTCCCTGTGACAATATTTGTCCAAATAAAACAAGAAATGCACAATTATCAACAACTATGACAATAAAGTTACTTTTTTTTTTTAGTACAAACACATGTTAGTACCAAAGATGAACATTTGAACAATATCAGTGGGTCAGTGAGCCCGTTTTCACTGCACATCTCAGAACATTAAAGTACAAACTGTGTAAAAACACAAACGTGTCCCATATTTCTTTTTCAGTCCAGTCCTTGTCCATTCTCCAAACCTAATGTCTTTATCTAGTCACAGATCACCATGGCAGTACGTTGGTTTGTTGTACATCCCTAAAATGAGTGCAGAGTGCTCCAATGCTAAGACATTAGTTCTACCTGCTACATGTTCTAACATGAAGAAGAAAAAAAAAACAAAAAAAAAACACCCAGGCGTGATCCCATGACCCGCCTGACAAGCCTTCACACCCACCCCACAGTTAGACCAAGACTTCTGTAAATGCACATAAATAAAAGCCTGCATGACTTATACAAGCCTGATGTGAAAACAGTGACAAAGTAAACTTTTCATATCATGTATGAATTATTCCACTGGAGTATTTCATTAAAAAGGCCTCATTCCTTTCTGTAAATGTTGCCTAGAACAGCTTTGTCATTGACATGTTGAATTTGCAGATGAATGAGTGTGTAGTTGTTCTGCAGATGGATGATCTGCCTCTTTTATAGTGTTTACAGACACTGAGGAGCCACATTACAAATCTGTAAGTCAGACAGAACACACTTTGGATTCTGAAATGTTTTCCTGTTGTTCCTCGTAAGTCATTTTCTGTCAGATTTGTCGTTATTAGTCTTTCCTGCATTGATCACATGTGCCATTTGGGTGATTACTAGTAATTGTTAATTTTAAGTGTGAGCTTATATTAACATAGAATACACAAACAGACTCATTCTCTTTATGATAAATATATGTTGGTATATTGTCTAGAACAGAACAGATAAAAGAATAGAATAGAATAGAATTCTATTTTTAA
>JAPTYQ010131149.1:0-14561 GCA_029814465.1 Ostorhinchus cyanosoma | reverse complement strand
TTTATGTTTTCGTTTATTTTTCTTTTTATTCTTTTCCGTGACCAGTTTAGAATTTATCCACTAAGTAATTTCATAGCGGGTTCTTCTGTCACTCAGTTAAGAGTTCTCTGGTTGCGTGAATTCCAAATAAAATTGGTAAAAAGTATTTCTCTGCGTCTGGGTCCTGTATTGAGTCCCGGCCTGACAGAAATGGAGTTAGCAAAAGTTTAACAAATGATTCATTGCCTGCAAAAGGCAGTGGCAGTTGCAGAAACTATAGTTAATTGTGCAAAGATATCTGCTAGTATACCCCATTTTAATAAAGCACAAAAATGCTTGGTACAGGTTTAACAATAACATAATAGGCATAGGTCAGCTAAACTTAATAATGTGTTTAATCTTTTTTTAACGCAATTATGCACAATTAAACTATACTCAAAGTCTTTATAAATGTTCTTCAACAGTCTAAAAACTGTTAACAAGTGAATGCATATAAATATGTTGATTGCGCTAGTATTGGGACAAAATAACACTAATAAACATCTTTGAAGGCCTTGTTTTTTTTTTTTAATTAATTCATATTAATTGGCCCTATGTAAGGTCCATTATGTAAGATTTAGATGGGTTTTGGAGGAACTAATGGCAGAAATTTTAAATAATATTCACTGTCATATTTGCATGGTAAAAATAAGAAGTTTCCTTAGAATGAGAGGTTTATAGATGCAGAAGAACAAGGTCATCTCCACTGAGTCCACTGTGTTCCACTGCCGTGTTTCTGTCGCTCCGTAACATTTTTGGGTCCATCATAAGAAGGGTGGGATTCAGTTGGATGCAATCTATAATTTTACCAGTAGACATTAATAAATATTCCACACTAAACCTTTAACCTTCACAGCATGTTCAAAGCAACATGTCACAATGTGTTTACAGCTTGTTGTCCCAATAGGAAATCCAAATATATCCAAATTTCTCTGTTCAAACTCAGAATAAAATTTCATTACAACCAAGGCACTAATGTAAGTCAGATTGGCCTGACAACATGGTTTATTTTGCATTGCACTCAGCTGCTCAGTGATATATAGATGTTCCCCTAATGGAAAGCAGCCATAGCTGACTAACATTGCTGAAGCATCTAAGGTAGAAGCATGAAATGCTAAATCAATGCTCAATGTTAATGTGTGCTGACAATAACTGAAAGCACTATCGTAAAATTATGGTTCTTGTCACTTATGTGAACTGACCCGTTAAGGTTACACTACCTTTAACAAAGCAAGTAGGCCGATATGTTAACTTAGTTTTCATTGCTGCTAAGTGCAAGGTTATGCTTTGCAGATCAGAATGCATAGCAGCACAACATTTAGCACAGAAGATTGGTCTAGCTTTATGATGCTCATTTTTGGCATCAGCTCTCTGTAGTAGTTTTTGTAGATTTATTGTGTATGTTTAATCATTTTGCGAATCAGCAATTTACCAAGTAGATATGTCAAGATTATGTTTCTAAAACCATCAGCTCTCTCTAAAAGTAGACTTCCAGCACGTTATATTTTGTTTATTTTCAGTCATGGAGTTGAACTGTAATGTGGCAGCCAGCCAGACACACAGCCACAGCAGGAAGTTTGTGTTTGCTTGTCAAGCAGTCGGAGGCAAAGTGACTCCACAGTCCTGGAACAGCAGTCTTGTCTCTGCAGCTTCCCCTCATGTTGTCTTGCTCTCAGTAGCACATATTAACATTTTATGGAGGAAGAAGTCAATGACGCCCCTCCCTTTCTGCAAAAAAAAAAAAAAAAGATGTCAGATTAATTAGAATTTGTGGTGGAAAATTTCAACACTGAGACATTTGCCATTCATGTTGGTTCCCCTTCCCTGAGGAGCTTGTGCTCTATTGTTGCTGGAATCACAGCAGTGTCCACTTGAATGTCGAATGGCTGCTTCCTTTACTTTGCATAGTGATTATAGTGACTCATCCTCTTACAGAAGAGCTAATCTTAGCATCCATTTAGCAAAACGTGTTCCACCATTATGACAAGTGACCCCTATTTCTTTTCATGGAAACGACTGCTTCCTGCTTGAATCAGAGAATGGCCAGCAGGCACATAATTCAAATACTGTCCGGAAAAGTGCTGTGCCTGCAGATTACAAAGAGGGCCTTGAACTGTGTGAAATATTAAAGCATTTAGACCAGATGAGGAGGTAAGCTACAAGATCTTGCCCATGTCGAGATTCTGAGTGTAGGTGACATAGCCTCATCAGAGGCAATGAATAAAGTCCTGGAAGCAGACAGTGCTTTGTGAAACATGCAGGCTATAAGAAGCAAGTTCCTGCACTGCAGAAATGTAGACAAAAGCAAAAGAGTTTTCAATCAGTCATGCAAAATACACACACACACACACACACACACACACATAAATACACACACACTTTTTTTTTTTTCTTTAATTTGTTACTTTTTGACATCCATAATTTTCCATGAAACCCTGACCATGGGCTTATAAAAGAAGAACTGAATGAAGTGAATGTATAGCCACAGGAATGCCATGCTTATTTACTTTTTGCAAGATATCAACAGCTGTTGGAAATTAATGTTATAGAAGCAAATGGCTGTGCTCACATGATTCATTGTCAAGTCCGACCAATACCTGGAATCAAACAATAGATTTAGGTAGAGAGAGCTAGAGGTGATCCTATTTGGACAAATGGAAAGAATCACAGAAGGGTCAGTGTCATCTGTGAGGCGACATGAGTCAGTTAATGTTAAACACCAGCTTAGCAACTCGGTAAAAATTTATCTAAAAGACATTTTACAGCCTTGTAAGTGGAACCTTTTTACTGCAAGTATAGTGGAGCTGTCTGTCTGAAAAAAATAAAAATTTATGAGGGAAAAAACCTGAATATCTAACTTGGCAAGCAGGTAAACTGTCATAAAAACCTGTCAATTAAAATCAGACATGGTAGACATCAGAGCTGGTTTTCCACGTGAAGTCTTATATAAAGCCCAAAAAGTTAACAATCAACCGACAGACTTGTTCCAGGTTCCAATTAAACCAATAACACCAGAATGAGTCCTGAAAAAAATGTCTTTGTTTTATTTTTAGAGAGAAGTTCAATACATGTATATGGGGACCAAGGCTTTTGGAGCCAGCATTTCATGGCTGTTTGTGCTATTACACTTTCAGATACTGCCAAATTGACTTCACTTTGGAGCAGAGGTCTTTGTCCCTTGACTTACCAAGCAGTCCTACAGTTCAAATTACATTTCTCCAAACCTTATCCAGATCACAAGTGGTTGAGTCGGAGAAGTTGTCAAATTGTAGTTGTTGCTTCAAGGACAGTTCATGTGTGAACACAAAGAGGTTTCATCCTCAAAAAGATTGCTCTTCCTGTTGTAGAAAATACATGAGGTTGAGCGACTGACACACAAAAAAGTATCACTGTTTCTGTCAAGAGGGAAACACCAGCTTTACTTCACCAAATAAGCTATTTTTGTATGTAACTTGTAACTGTCCTCTGTGAATAACACAAGGTGAAGGCCTTTACACTCTAAGATCAATAAACAATATGACTTGATGAATAAACAATAGAAGAGAATGTTTTGCATATAAACTATGCTTAGTTGGTGCCATGATGCAAATTTGTTGCAGCTATTTGATAAATGGTCCAAGTACCATCCATCTTTCCATCATCTTCTTCTACATTTCTGGGTCTGGGTTGTTGTGGCAGCACTTCCATCTGCCCAGCCACCTCCTTTAGTTCCTCCTGTCCAACTCCGAGGCATTCCCAGACCCGCCAAGAGATAAAATACCTCCAGCATCTTCTGGGTCTGCCCTGGGGTCTTCCTACTACCAGTTTAGAAAGCCAAGGATCAGACTGTCAGGGCCTCCATACTTGGCTTACACCCAATTCACAAAGCAGTGGACCCCTAGTGCAGGTGGTGGGCTTACGGATTCTGGTCCCATTTAGCTGATTTGGACTGAGCCCAAGACCCGGTCACCAAGCACTCGCTGAGGGGCTCCTCCCTGAGGCCTGGCTCTACGGTGGGGCCCCAGTAATCCTGATCGAAGGGTAAGTAGATCCTTGATTTTACATAGATCATTTTGTCTGATTCATCACCTCGCACCAGTTTGCCTTGGGAGACCTTACCAGGGGCTACAAGCCCCTGCAACATAGCTATAAGGATTATTTGAGCACCCAAATCCCTCCACCCTGATAAGGTGACAATTCAAGGGAAGAAAGTCTAAATATATTCATGGCAATAATAATAGATTCAACCGTATGTGGCGCTGTTGTCTGCAGTTTGTATGAGCTCCAGTGTTTTCTCCAGTGTCTCCAGTTCTTTTTTCCGTCCATATATAATGCCCTGGTAAAAAGTCACACATAGACCACTTGGAACTCCTCCATATGATGTTAACATTATATGTAGTGTTCTCAATTCAGTTACTCACTGATGCTGCTCCACATGTTGTTCTTCAGTTCAAGATTTTGTCATTTTTGTCTACCTTCCCATTGTTGTTTTTGTTGTGTAACATATGTAAATTATGTGTAAAAGCACTTCTGATATAAAGAATAATAATTAAAAAAAAAAAACTACATACATACACAAATCAGTTGCATGAAAAAAAAAATCATCCAGTGTGGAAAAAAAAGGTAGATTTTTAATTTGATTTGCACTTCTTCCACATGTAACTAAATATAATTCATACTCTGGTTCAAATGATCTGTTACATTTAAGCAAAGTTGCATCATGTGACCAACTTTGTTCAGAATTTCACAAATATACTTTTATGTTAATTCAGGGTTTCCCCTAGAAATCTTGCTAAGCCTGGTGATAGGGCTTCTAGGGAAGCCCACCAGTGGCCCACTGTGTTAAAAGTTGACAGGAAATATTAAATTATGATTATCATGTGTAATTGTAAGACATTTATTAACAATACTTACATCAACTATAGAGTCTAACAAAAAGGCACACTCTTACATTCATTCTTTTCCACTGTATGGACTGATTTAGATAAATCTTGGATTCCTTTATACATCTGTTACACAAATCAATTCTAGTTTTAATCTCAAACATTTCACATATTGCAAATCAACATATCGGTGACAGTCAAAACAGTATTTCAATGAACCATAACTATAAATTATTTCTTATTGTATATTTATTTCTCTTAAACTGTTTAGATACTTAAGTTTCAGATCATGTGAGTTGGTGTCATGACTTTAATAGTGAATAAGAAATAAATGTGAATGACAGAATCCATACAGTGGGACAATTGGAATAAAGATTTGTCATATTGTGGCTTAATTGTGATTTATTTAAGAGAAACCATGTCAAGGAAATGTAAAGGGTGTGATTCAACTTTATTATACAGATATTTAAATTTACTTAAGTATTTTCTTATTTTATTGTTTTTTGTCTGTAATTTGTCGTCCCCTCCAGCAGATGGCGCCGTAGACCCCGCCTGTGTGGCCTAAAGCTAGAGCCACTCTAAGATTTCATGCTTAACATATGCCTTAACATTAAGGTAATTTTCACAGGTTTGACCTAAATATTGGTGCCAGTTATTCTTGTTTAGTTCCATTTTTCTCACCCATTCCTCCACTCTATGGTCTCCACTGTCAGTGAAGCTGGACAGGAAGTGGAGTCCAGTGTTCATTTTTCCAAATGATGGTTTACAGGCATTTTCATTGATTCCTCTTTTTTTTTCTTATCCATGCTGTGACTGTCCCATTTGGGTCTGCATTGAGTCCGGTCTGAGTATGTGAGTATACACAGATGTCCAGAGTGTATACGGCTGATTCCAGCCAACTCTGTCTCTGATATGTCGTGTTATATGCTTAAGTCGTTACTGTGTGGACAGGTACAGACAGACAGTGGTTTTCAGGTTCAAGTGATGAAAAATACACCTGACCTCAGCCCCCTATATGTTCACGGATGGACTACAAGATGTCATCATTTCGCTTTCAGCCATATCACCAGATAGATCTATGGTTGTAAGCTCTAAATAGAGTCTTTGGTATCACTAGTTCTAATGTGTATACATTTCTTTAAAATAAATAAACAAGTTACGCTTAGCCTAGCAGGGGGGTAAGCAAAGCCTGGTGGCCCGCCAGGCCTAAAATGCACTGGGGGAAACACTGTTAATTGCATTCATTCATTATCTGAACCCGCTTTATCTTCACTAATGTCACGGAGGTCGCTGGAGCCTATCCCAGCTGCTTATGGAAGAAGGCAGGGTACACCCAGGACATGTCACCAGTTCATCACAGGGCTGACATATACAGACAAACAACCTATCACTCTCACATTCATTTCGATGGGCAATTCAGATTAACCAATTATCCTATCAGCTCTTGTCTTTGGATGGTGGGAGGACATGCAAACTCCACACAGAAAGGTCTCACCCCCATCAACTGGTGTTGGAATGGAACCCAGGACCTTCTTGGCATGAGGCACAAGTATTATCAATTGCACTATTGTGTTAATTGCAATAAAAAAAAAAAATCGGGATGTGTATCCTGAAAGCTCAGAAACCAGCATTGCTGTGAGGATATGCAATAAATACATGGTAATTTCAGTTGGAATATGACAAAGAAAATATTAAATAAGGATGGAGCTCAGTCATTGATTTACAAGTCTGTGGAATGTCCCAGCTTGTTGTATACAGACATTGCAGTCACCATTGTTAGGATAGTTGTCATTAGGCATGTTCTGATTTACTTAGAAACATATAGAATTTGAAGTACTTCATGGAAATTAGAATTAAAAATGACCAGAGTTACATTTATGACAGCACATTTTGTAAAATGAATATAGTGTACATAAAGAAGACAAGCTGGTACATTATTATTTTGACTTTGAGATTAACCTTGATAAATTTGTCCTTATACATCAATAAAACTTCTGTGGAATTCTGAAAATCATTTTGTGTTATTCAGTTGTATGTTGTGAGTATCATGAATATTTTCAAGGGATACATATGGGCTGTAAGTTAAGTATTAAAAACATGAGCTTTGAAATTAATGTACAGTGTATTTTGTAGCAAAAAGGTGTTGACCAGAAGTCATTCTAACTTCAGATATTTTTGCTCCCCTGTTTTAAACAAGGAATATATTCTCTTTCAATATTAGTAGGAAATTTGATGAAGATCGTATAATTATGAAAGATATGTAGTGTTGGTAGACAGCCTAGACACAACTCATAAAGAGGGGTATAAAAAGAACACTGAGTACTTGTGCTACAAAGACTGGCACACACAAAGTAGACATGCAGATCTTCATAATAACACATTTGAAATTATCCTACAAGATATTTAAAAATGTTACCTAAGTGACCCTTAAATGTCACATCTGATCTTAAAATTGGCAATAGCTGGTGATCTGTTAACAAGTTGAGAGAAAAACACAGAGACCACAGTACAGGTAGATAGAAAATGGCTAAAAGCAAGGACATCAATTGACAGAAGGAATAGTAAGCAGCGGCCAGGAATGAGAAAAAAGAGAAACAAAGTAAAACAGACACAATGAAAAAGGAGCAGTGCTGAAAATGGGAGAGCAAAAACTCAGATCAGGGGGTAATCAAGCATGAAACAGTTGTGCAAAATTTACAACCATAATTTGGATTCCCACAGTCCTGGCATCTGGATGAAAAGAGATGCACAACAGATTCTCATTTGCCAGGAACAGTCCATGCTTGGTGGGTGTTTCTGTCACCACTACCCTCCCTCCTCTGCCTCTGCTATGCCTCTTGTCTCTGTCTCTGGAGTGCTTCTCCATGCTGCACAGTGCACAAATGAAACCTGCGTCACAGGACAGACAGCATATCTCCACTATACCTGAGCAGCCAGCCTTGAAGACACTACGCCATCAGGGATTGTTTCAATTGTAGAGGGCAAAAAGGGAAATGTGAATTGATAGACTCTGCAGAAAGAATAAAAAAGGACATTTTTATTTTTAAGGCATGTTAATCCATTTCCCAAAATGCTGCACCATTTGTAAATTTCTTGATATTAATTTACTTAGTCTTGGGGGAATATTTTTTCTCCCATTTTCAGTGGTCGTATGTGGAGATGTGGGTTGCCAAAGATTATAGATGTGCACTGTTTCAGTTCCCCAAGAGAGCAATTTCCATGGGGCCCAGAATTTTCAGCAGCATCCCTTTGGGGAGAGCCCACAAGGCAGACAAAAGAAAGAACTACAGCACTAATTTCGTCTTCTATTTAATTTCCCAAAGGCTCTGCAGAGCTCTATAGAGATAAAGTCAATCTATTGTACATGTATTTACAAATTTAATTGGCTAATGAACTCTCTTAGTAGATGGCATTTACCTGCACTCTGGCAAAATGATCCAGCCAAACAATCTGAAAGGTGTGCACAGGTCTTTGCAGGCTAAAAAGCAACTCTACCATCTGTCTGCAATTCTATTCCTCTGATCCTCAGGGATGTCCTGAGGTCAGATTCCAGGTGGGACATTGGGATATTGCTCCAGTTGCCCCTGGGCTCTACTCCCAGATGGATGTGTCCAGAACAACTCCACAAAGCAGTTTGGTGCATAGACACAAGACACAAAAATATGCTATAGATCACAGATAAAAGTTTAGCATGTTAGACTTGGGAATATCAAGTTACAGAAACTGAATCAAATTTTTGCCATTCTCTACTACCATGTTTCTACAGTATCTAAGAATACATTTCTTTTTTTCCCTATTTCAAGCAGAACATTTGCATACTTTTTAACTATTATATAGCTATAACTATAAGGACTGAGACATTTGTATTTGGAGGTGTCTCTGCTTGAATGATGCTCTGTAACATCTGTGCAAGAATGAATCAAACCCACCCAAAGAGCTGCAGATTCAGAGGTTCACAGTCTGAAATTACAAAGTATATGTGAAGAGATACACATATATGCCTAAAGAATATTTTTTAAAGAATATTTTTTTATTTAATGCAGGGAGAGACTGAGGTGATGGAAGAGATGAAAGGGGCAGAGCATGTCTAATAAATGAACACAGCCTCAGTTACAAAGCACGTTGATTAGTCTAGGATCAATTGAATTTGTAAATAGATTATGAATAAAACAGGAATTGACTTCCTGTCTACCTAGAAAAATTTGAGTAAAGATCAATTTTGGCATTCAGCATTAAGGTGTGTTAATGCCATGTTTGAGCATGAACTAGAATTTCATCATTTTCTATCACATAAAAAAGGAGTCCAAAACAGACAAAAACAAATACCATCTCAAGGAAGAAACTTGCAAGGTATCTTAAGGCCACCATAGGGGTGGGTGACACAACTAATGCTTGGTTGCAGTTCACAACTTCACCACTAGATATCGCTATAGATTGCGCAATGATGTATCAGAGAAAACCTGCTAGAAAGAGAGAGCAACTCCAGGGCAAATGGAGAGCTTGAATGTTTGATACATTGTTTTAAAGGTGAAGGCAACTAACTGCATTATGCAGAAGAGGGCAGCACAGTGGTGCAGTGGTCAGCACTATCACCTCACAGCAAGAGGCTCCTGTGTTCAATCCAATGTGGTGTTTGCATGTTCTCTCCAGGAACTCCAGCTTTCTCCAGTCATACAAAGACTTGCAATAGGTTAACCGGTCAACCTCAATCACCTATAGGGGTGAATGTGAGAGTGAGTGGTTGTTTGAGTGAAGGCGGGGCCCACCCTACACCGACATATATATATAGTTGGCCAGGATAGGTTAGGATAGGCTTCAACACACCACAACCCTCACGCGGATGGTTCAGAAATGTATGCAAAAGGACAATGAAGAATTCTTGATTTATCTCCCTTCATACAAAGTGAAATCCTTTAATAATGTGTTTTGTGGAATGTTTTGGAATTTACAATAAACTGAAGATATTGTGTGTCTCATACAATAATTTACTTTAAATTTACGCGATTCATGGGGATGACCATGTGGGAAATGCATAAGTATCAGCTATGTGTGAGGACAATTCATCACTAATTTACTTTAATAATCATTGTGATCATTGTCACTGAAGCATGTTGGGACTATATTAGTCCGATTCACACGAGGTAACCTTTTGAGCAAAGCCTATTATTTGGCAGGAAGGATTCTGTTGTATCCTTGTGGACTACTCCGACCTGTCTTTCTATAAGGGTGTATCATGTAGTAGGCATGTCCTGAAGCTACTGCAAGTCTGTAGCTCAGTCTGACTTACGACTGGCTCCTTGTGAGTGCAACTGAATCGATTCAGTAGCACTTTGCTAATAGTATTGTCTTTTATCACGTAAACTAGTCAGAATTACTCATTAAGTTGGAGGCGGAAGTGCTGTGTGATGCACCATGCAGCAGGTACTCTCCAAGACAAGATCTCTAATTGTATCGCGAGTTGCCGTCAACAGACAGGTCGAACAGAGGTAGTCCATTGCTGAATGAAAGAGTGGCCGAGTAGGGCTGAGTTGCTGAATCGATTCACTAAATCATTCATGAGTCAGTGATACATGAACAAATTGATAACTTATGGAACTGTACACGAATTGCTGAGTCAATTGAACCGTTGAACAAGACTGGATATAATAATGATAATAATAATAGATTAGATTTCTATAGCACTTTTCAGGGTACCCAAAGCACTTTACATTATTGATGCATTATTCTTTCACTCTCACATTCTCCCTCTGGTGATGGTAAACTACATCTGTAGCCACAGTTACCCTGGGGCAGACTGACAGAAGTGTGGCTGCTAATTCGCACCAAACGGCCCCTCTGACCACCACCAAACATTTATATGCATTCATACACCAGTGTGAGTGGCACTGTAAGAAGACTGAAGCCAAATTATATAATGAACAAACAAGGCGAATGTAGCGATGTGCACTCAGCTATTTTTGTAATGTTTTAAATGTCAAATTTTAATAGCAAGAAAACACTAATGAAATTAAATTAAACAGAGCAGAAAGTTGTTTTAATCAACATAAAGTAGAGATAGATAGATAGATAGATAGATAGATAGATAGATAGATAGATAGATAGATAGATAGATAGATAGATAGATAGATAAAAACTCAAAAACATACTAAATAAAATTAACTATTGACAAAGTAGTACTACGTTGATATATGAGAGGAAAATCTTAGTAAGTGTTGTAGTTTGGAAACTAGATTATTCATAGATAGACAGAAAAGGGAGATTTAAAGAGTTAGACCTCATTGACGTCACGTGGCGTGGTGTAGTGGTATAAGCAAATGCTTGGTGATCAAGCACTGCACTAACATCTGTAGGATGTTTTTTACAGTGGTGAATCGATTAGCAACAGACGAAAGAATCAAGTTAGTTAAAAGAATCAGACTTCCCATCCCTACTGTACAACTTCACAAACCCTTTATGTAAACCAATGTTATTAATGTTTTGAGATTGCAGAACTGTGCCACTTTAAGTTGAACTGGCCCAAAAAGACTGGAATAAACACTGAGATGCAATATTTGTCTTCACTCTTACTTGCTTCTTCTTCTCCATGGTATCATACACTTTATCCTGTGGGCAAGGTCCCTTGAACAACAATTTGCACTTAAAGTTTTTAAACGGTAGCCATACCCAGTGGAGAAATAGTACCACAAAGCTGAGATTCAGTCCAGGGGTAAAAAAAAAAAAAGTCCAAAAAAAAACACAGAGAGTTTTCAAAACTAAACTTCAGATTTGGTCTGAGCTGGATGGTCTGTATCCACTGAACTCCACAGATTTCCAAACATTTGTTGCATACCATTCCCTTCTTTCTGCCTGGGCTTCCTGTCTCTTCTACTCACTATTAAATAAAGGCACAAAATGCCCCTACCATTTAATCTGTTTCTGCAAGGCTATTATTATATTTGACTTTTCAAGGTTCAGTCTGTGATATTTAGTGACATAAAGCGGTGAAATTGTAGATTGCAACCAAATTAATAAATTCACCCTCACCCCACTATGATGACTATAAACGCATGCACACAAATATCCCTTTTTAGAGCATTTTTTTGTATGTTCTTAAATTTTTGTTTAAAGGTGCTGTGCCTGTTGTTTTTTGGGGTTTTTTAGCATCAATTGGTAAAAACACCAAAATGGCCTTTCAGCATATTATAGTTTAAGTGGTCTGAAAGGACATGTGGCATAATGTTTTCAGGGTCTGTTTTCAGAGAGGTCTACTCTTAGATTGTCCAATTTTGGCTGATCAGGTAGGGGACTGAATATATGACTAGCATCTCTAATTCTAAATTACAGAATAAGATTATATGAGATACAACCTGGATCTGGTTCCACTGTTTCACTCCTTGTCTTAACACAGAAACTAGTAGAAGTGGCCTCACTTTTCCATAGGAGCATGAAAGAATAGGTCATCTATCTTTCTTTTCATTTCAATGAGGAGGAAGAGGAAACTATGAAAGATAGGTGGGTGGTGGCTTCCTGGCTTCAGACAAAACACTCTAATACTAGGTGTCACTTATTGTCTGTTCTGAGCTACTGTAGATGCAACATGGACTGCCTTTTCATGTGGCTTATCCACTAATGAATAGTAATTTTGAATATAATCTTACATCTTCTGAATCTTACACTGGACCTTTACTACATTTCATTTTGGCACATGTGGATCTTCCAACTAACTCTGGTGATGATCAAAATAATGATCTTTACAGATGTCTCCATCTGTTCAGAAAGTGTAAAGATGTTAGCTTGTGATAGGAATGTGATCCAAACCCAATTTAAAGTGTACTCTGTGAGCCTGAGCAAAGCATAGCCATGTGAGCTTTTGAGATTAGGTTGTGTATCGTAGAAATCAATAGACACAAGAAGTCAGATGGTTTGAGCAGACCTGTTGATGTGACTTTTGGACCCTTTTACTGCACTTGCTTTGTTGCTTATGCCCCAAACACAATGAAACATGAGTGGTTCTCTTTGACTTTTAGTAATGTATTTCTGTCCAACTGGGTTTTTTCTGTTGGAAAAGATTAAAATGCAAAGTTTACCAATTCATCCACAATGAATAAACAGCTTAGAACAAACCAGTTTAGCTAAAGGTTTGTTCAGTTAATTGTAACAAAAAAACAAAGGCTGGTAAAGACAACAGAAGGAGAGCAAAGTTATTTTACAGTTCCAAGCTCCAGTGGGATTAAAAGTGGCTTGGCATGTACCATACACATTTCTTTTTTTTTTTTAATTCCAAAACAGAATCTTTTTAACTGAACAAATTTTGGATTGCATAATATCACTACGGTGGCAGAGTCAACATTCTAATCTATTTGACTGTTTGTTAATGGGCCATTACTTCAAAGCGATTTTTCTCTTGTAGTTCATGAATATAACAGCTAGGTAATTTGTAAAGTACAACGATCTACACTGGGACAAAGTCTACTGTCGATAAGGTTCTAGAAAAAAGCTAAACTAGGGGCATGTTTCAGTCCCACATCAGTGATATTCATTTGAATTAATGGCCAAGAGGTGTATATTCACTTCACAGCCTTCAAACTCTGGTTACCCACAAGAACAGGCTGCAGTTTAATTAGAAAGCTCTTGGCTCCATTGTTAGGGGGGCCATCAGAGAAGGAGGAGGAGTTGGTAGCAGTCACTGATTGAACACTCTGTCCTCAAACCCATTTAGTAGACAAGAACCCTGGAAGAAACCAGGAGGGGGAGGGCAAGAAAATAGGAGATGGCTTTATTGTTTTACAATTATTAAGAAGATGAACACACTTTTTGTCCAATAGGGCAGCCTGGTTGGCATACGTTTCTGAATAACAGAGATATGTATTATCTTTGTCAACAGAAACGTTGCCATCATAAACCGCAGATATGTGGAATTTCATTGTAATTTGTCATTGGAGAAACTGGTGTTGTTTCTGTATCTGAGTTGGCAGCAAGGAGATGGAGTGGATGGTCGACATACAAAATACCGCACTTTGATTTGGTTCACGAGTCACTCACAAGATTCATTCACTACATTAAGTTTGCATTTACGGTCTGTTTTGGTGCAGTGGACAACTTCTAACTTCTTTTATCCATAATAACCTGCACATGAATTTCTATGTAGACCAATCAGGAATTTCTTTCCCCTAGAAATTTTATTTATTTTTTAATTTTTTCATTTTTGTACTTGTCTTGTCCAGCATCATAACAGCAGAATAGTGGTCAGACTGCCTTTTGGTGCTGAATAAAAGTTGCTTTGCCGAGGGAAACTTCATGAAGTGTATGAGGCTCTCCTTGATAGTCTACTGTCTTTATTATGAGTTTTGTTGAACCACATTTTGATGCTGGACCTGACATGGAGGAATGGTGTGTGTGTGTGTGTGTGTGTGCATGCGTTGTGTGCGTGCGTGTGTGTGTGTGAATGGGGGAGAAAAAGGAAAAAGAGAGTGGCGAAATCCCTCACATCAAACATGTGAAACCGTGAGATATTTGAAGGAATATGCACGTGTATATATATATATATATATATATAATTGTATTGTTTTTATTTGGTAGTTGGTTGTTGTTTATTGTTCTTTTTGGTTGTTTTTTTACCCGTATGTGTCATGTCTCTGTCTGTGATCTGGTTTTCTCCCTCTGACCCCTGACCTACTTCTGTCTTCTCTCTACTAATGGTTT